>QGOD01002652.1:5462-24479 GCA_003313065.1 Sarcodon sp. MG97 | reverse complement strand
TTCTGACTGATCCTCAGGCGATCTTACTGGCGGAAGAAAGCACGTTTGAAGTCGCCATGATAACTTTCTCTCTCGAGCGTTATTTTCTTCCTGTGCGCGTCTGCGGTGACAAAGGCTGGACCGACGGTTTCGACAACATAAGAAAAAGGCACAGCCTGGCAGTTCGCCTAGGTCCCGATCATAGTCATAATATATATCCTGGCCGTCCGCAGCAGGGTGCCCTCGGCGCAGTCCCGGTGCCTAGTCGTTGGACCTCGAAATACGGTTGAGCGGATCGGTTGACTTGGAATGCAAACCTGTGGAATGCAACCACGGAGAACCCTGGTGTGACGGTCGCATTGGAGATTAGGGGCGGTCGACCCGGCACCCTCGGATCGGATTGTTGTGGGCCTTTTTGTATTGTAGTCGGTCAGTTGGGTTTTGATCCAAAACGGGGCGGTGGGACGACGGAATACATACCAGCTCAGGTGCAGTCTGTGATGACCATCTGATATTCTTATTGAATAACTATTTCAATTTCCATGCAGCAGGTTCCAGCGGAGTGTTCGCCCTGGCTTTTCTTAGTATTAACCGAACACTCCGACACTTTCAGAACAAACTATCATTGATCATCCACTCCACCCAGCCTTTTTTTTTTTTTTTGCATCATGTTCGTCCCTGCCACATAAAAAATTATTTGAATACCCTTGGAAGTTGGAACGTTGCTGCCGGAGAACGCCAGGATGATTCGGTATCAGTTCAGGTCGACAATGAGTCGATCTTCCCAGTGGTCGAAGCGATCAAAGTTGGATTTGCTACGGCGCAAGGGGCTGGATTGAATTCAGGGGTAAATGCGAAGATCCAGGAGGGATTTATATATATACTTTGTGCATGCAGCCAGACGGTACACCTCACATCATGGTCTCGGGATCATTAAAAGGGTCAATCATTTATCCATTACTTAGTCATCGTTCAAGTTTGCTTTATACGCTGTGGTTGGTTTGACAGCGAACTTGTAGTTGAATATTTGTGCGATGTACGGTCTCATAATGGGTGAACGGTGACCGCCAGCTGTCATAAGTGTTCTGGTCGAGCGTTTCAAACAGTGACCGCAGTTGATGAGAAAATTTAGCAGCCGAGTGCGGAAATCACTTCCGTGCAGACTTCCTGCTTTCTACGAACAAAACGCGCGACTTTACTATTTAGACAGATGAATGGAAGGTGAGGAGAGTAGGAAAGATGGAGAGAGAGCTACCTCTAGGATCATATTTGACGGCAGAAAGCTTTGGGCCCTGGCGGAGACGTTGTGTTGTGTAAAAGAAACCGGTTTGAGCGGTGGATATCATGCGGACAATGAGAGTCCTTGTTGGCAAGCGAAACAAGTCAGCCAGAGCCAGAGCTTGTGGGAATATTAGCATTTGGGCTTACCTTGCCTTTGCTTTGCCGGCCATTCGTGGGTCAGAGGGACTGGGAGGGGGAAGTAGTAGTAGTAATCGGAGTAATGGATGATGACCGGGTACGGTGCACTCTAGTCATCGCGGGGAGGCGATCTGTTTACCTAAGCTTCCTGATAAGGAAACCAGTTCTGAAGATTCTTGAATCAGCTGTGAACTAAATTCCGACTTTGGTGTTCAGATTTCAATTGTTGGCAGCATCAATGCATCAAGCGGCAACATGAGAATCTGACCCACCATACGCTCACTCAATGGCTTCGACTCCACTGGGAATTTCATCGCGCTTTTTCGGCGGTCTAGTCTAGATTACTAACCTCCTCTCATCCCTCCTGTATAAATACCGCAAGGTTCCTATCTCCCTTTTTCCAACACACTCTTCTCGATTCAATACCCATTTACTGTTCTCCAAATCGTCTCCCTCTGTAATCATGAGCTCGCCCAAAATCGCCGTCGTTATTTATACCATGTACGGTCACATTGCCAAAAGTTTGTCCGCTCTCTTTTTTCTTTTTCTGTTTGGTTATCTCACATTTGACTATGCTGCAGTGGCAGAGGCCGTCAAATCAGGCATAGAAGCTAGCAATGGCTCAGCTACTATCTACCAGTATGTTGCTATCTCTCTCTGTCTCTCTCTTAGTGCATCAATTAACGCCTCTGATAAGGGTCCCTGAGACTCTTCCCGAAGCCGTACTCCAGAAGATGTATGCGCCAGCAAAGCCTGATTACCCAGTTATCACTCCCGAGATTCTCAAGGACTACGATGCGTTTATGTTCGGCATTCCTACGCGGTTCGGTAACTTCCCGGCCCAGTGGAAAGTGAGTGTGGCGTTATCGCGTTTGATACTCAAACAAATAGAGCTGATTGTTGTTGTAAAAAAAAAAAAAAAGGCTTTCTGGGACTCCACCGGCAAACTTTGGACTGAAGGTGCTCTTGCTGGTAAATTCGCCGGCGTCTTTGTAACTACTGGCACCCCTGGTGGAGGTCAAGAGTCGACAGTCATGAACTCTATCAGCACTTTGACTCACCATGGGATCGTCTTTGTCCCTCTCGGTTACACAACAGCCTTTGCCCAACTCACCAACTTGACTGAACCTCACGGCGGTAAGTTTTTTTCTTTGTAATTCTTTAACCCATCTCTGATGGCTGTGGGTTTTTTTTTTTTTAGGTAGTCCATGGGGTGCGGGCGCATTTGCTGGTCCTGACGGATCGAGACAACCATCTGCCATCGAGCTTGAAATGGCTTCCAACCAAGGAAAACAATTCTACTCCATCGTCTCAAAGGTGAAATTCTAAACAAGTATTGTACACGTAATAAGCTTTCTCCATTACCATTGATCTTGCAATTGTATAATCATTGATACCACTTGTTTCCTGTAAATCCGGTGATGGCAAGATACAGATGGTAGGTACACAGATTACCCGAAAGGCCCCAGACACTTGTGTGTAAGAAGTTACGAAATGGTTAATCGCTGTGACTGTATGCATCAGGATCCCATTCAACGTTCCGCATTCCGGGGGTTGTAACGAGAGGGAAACACAGCGGCCCTTTTCATACACATCAATTCAGATCTCGGTGTTCTATTATGTGGTTACACGGTCCGAACAGATAAGAACTGTGCGGGAATAGCTCCGGGATGTGGTCAGCGAACTGGGAACAGAAAAAGGTCAAACTCAATCATATACCAGCATCAGGAGTATGATGGAAAGAATACGCACACTTCGTAGGAATCACCCACTGCTACCAATCTCCGGAATACCACACCCAGAACAATGTGCCTTGACCTGGTCTCTCCTTTTGGAAGTGGCCAAGAACCGTCATTGAACGGCGCGATGATGAAGCGTGATGCCACTCGTCCTTTGCTCAAGGCCACCGCCGCACTTTACGGGCCCCTCATAAAAAGCTTGATGACTGGACCATGTAACCACTCTCGAACGCCGTCTGCCGCCAAATACCCTGACTAGTGAGTGGTCATAAAATGCCCATCTTCGTTTTACACTTATCGAGGATCCTTGCGCCAAGATGACATCTAGATTTGACCACGTCGCCGGACAAGTGTGTACCGTGGAAGCAGAAGTAGCTGCTGAACATACCATCCTTCGACGTCTCCATGAGGAGATATGCTTTCTCAGGGCACACTACGACAGCGTCCTATTCAAGGTGGAGGTCCTCAGCATGTCGCTCTTTGAAAAACGGGAACGGCTGTTGGAACTGGCAGACAATCAGAACGATTCCAGTTCTACCCAAAACATGCTTGCATTAGAAGCAGAAGTTGCCGCTGACGAAGGGGTATGGGACACGTGGGATGCGAAATTAACAAAAGTTCAAGACTGCATGGACGACAAGATGCTCGAGGGTATAAAGATTGAGACATCCTTACAGGAAAAGGTTGAAGCGCTAAGACAGATTCATGACAAGTTTTGCCCCAGCACAAGTTTCTGGATACCCTCGACGCACCCTATGTTGACGACGCTTGGGTGGGATGAATCGAAAGATTGGCGTTTCCATGGAGATGACAGAGACTACGCGAAGCCGATAGTTTTTGACGTTAGGGGATGGCATTGGCGACCATTTCAGACCATAACCGAATCGTTGGAGCTTGCGTCGCTATGAACGTTTCTTCTGCTCCAGCAGTGAGTGCTAGTGAACCGCCATACCGAAGGAAAGACGGATGTTGCGTTAACCATCCGCGCAATATAATAACTCGGTGAACTTGGGTTCAAAAATGCCAACATGAATTCCTTGAAATTCTATCTTCTTCGGCAGTCATTATAACTGTCCTGTCGTCTATCTCTTCTGTTGGTGCCAATGACTTATGGTAACCGATCAAGCAGAGTAGAGCCACCTGCCGAACAATGATACTGTATTGTCCTGCTACTACAATACGCCTCACGTTCTGTTCAAACCGCTGATTCTGTCAAATTCAGATTATCTGTCTCCCTGATTATGTCCGTCTAACTGACTGATCTGCGTTCTGACATCCTCCCAGGGAATCGATTAAACAAAAATTATCGAAAACAAAACGTAGAAGACAACGCACACCTCGTCGTCGCTATTTCGCGTTTGACCACAGAGGAATAACGTCGTTTTGAGGGTCGAAATAAGATTGTAGTTGAGGATTGAGATATCATACCACACAATCTTAATTCGACCCCTAAAAAAACTCTGTACCTCGCCCTCAGATCAGGTTGGGCAGGATGACTTTCAAAATGCATTGCAAGGATACATACCAATCAAATATGCATCATAAGACTGTAGGAGAAGGTGCTTGATATCTTTCGTGAAAATTCTAAAGTTTGTGTCAGGTAATCCAACCTGGAAAGAATGTTCAGTCAGCAAATATAACAACATGGAGATATTCACGTCAAGAAACCAGCCTATCAAGTTCCGTTGCAGAACAATGCACTGCTTATGAAGCCCAAGCCCTCAAGCTATGATGCATGACAACGGTGTAATACTACGTATTATATCACGCATGACATCATTAGTTCGATACTCAACTCGACGCTACTACTTAAATACTGACCAGAGTCTAGATGCTAGGGACGGATATCTCTCTCTCTCTCTCTCTCTCTCTCTCTCTTACTTTTTCCATCTTTTTCTTCTCTCAATCAGCTTCTTCATAGATTCTGGACAACACGTTCCATCGTGCAGAGCCATCTGCTACGTTAGTCAGAACGCGGCATGCAGAAGATTGGTGATATATCCGCAAGAGCTCGCAATCGGAATGTGGAATAATAAGAGCCGAATACAGAGAACGGATGGAGCTCTTTACCATGATAGATCCAGTTTCTTCACGAGCATGGCAGGCCGAGATCAAATGCCAACACAGTGGACCCTGAGCCAACAACAAATCGAAATATTCAATGAATCATGTACCGTAAATATCTGCGTTTCCAAAGCTGTGGAGTCCAATTATCGGCCAGTGATGGTATGTCGAGTTAACCGGTGACTTCCGTCATGGAAGTAATCTCTGGTCTGCTAATAAGAGGGTTAAACACTCTTGAGATGGCGGCCTCGAACAAGGATGCATGGGAGAACCAGGAGAAGAATTAGGACGTTCCTTGACAACAGCAGTTATCATGTCTCCATCTCCGGGCGACGAAAGAGCCCTCTCTGTCACAATTTTGGCATGTTAGGACTTGCTGTCTTTTCTACAGATCTCCTCCGATCGAAGTTCTGTAGGAAAAACACTTCTGCGTGAATGTGGATATTCAGTTACTCTAGACGCCCCAGCGATGATGAGTTTTACAGACGAGAGGATGGCAGAAGCTTTGAAGGCGGTTGAGTTCAAAGAACATCTATAACTATCGTCATAGATAACGTCGTGGCTCTTTAGTGGGTCATAAAGGGGATTTTGTGGAGATTGCTGACGACTCTTGGGTTTTACGAGGCCGAAAGAGTAGGTCAACTAACTGGATCTTAGTTACGTCTGCCAGAGAAGTCGCCAGAAAAGCTCCCAGACATCCCTTTTGCAGGGAACACTTGTACGAATGTTGAAGCAATAGTTGATTGACGCGCCGCCGCCCGCTCTTTTGACCAACCAATTCACATGCATTCTGGATTAATTCATTTTCATTCATATCTTCAGGAACCGGTTTTGCATATCAAACTGTTACAGGTAATTTATTTGACTCTTTTGAAGACAGAAACCATACAAATTCGTGATTTATAGAATAGAATCGGTTTCACCAAGCGAGCTTGGCAAGCAGTGATCGAGGGTAAGCTCTGACAAACCACTTCCTCGATTCTTCCAACAGCAAAAGCACGACGCCGTACCTGAATAGTTATGCTCCATGAGTAAATATATGCGGAATTCGAAGCTGATATGTACGTACGCCATCGGAATGAAGAAAAGTTCGGCTTTAATTCCACGAGTTCCGAATATCTTCTGGAACCAAGGGATATAAGAGAAGAAGCTGAATATACATCAGGCCAAGCAAATGTCAACCAGCTGTATTGGAGATTAACAGATGGGTTTGAGTACGCACCATCCAAGACCCAATGCCATAAGCATTGCAGGAAAGATGTAGATATTCCGTGTTCGAGGACTTCCAATTGGGTTCTGTTGGAACAACGACAGACGACGAGTACGAGTCGAAAGCAGATTGAACCATTGCATCAACACAAGGTTGAAGAAATCTTAGTTTAACAGGTCAGGCGACAGTAATCTTCAAGTGTAGTTTCAGGTAAACTTACAAATGGACTGCGCTTTGTCTGTCAGCTCGGTAAATCTGTCTGCACTGACAGGAACAGATCCTCCATAATTGAGCCAAATAGCAGAGAATGGCACCCCATTCCGTTGAAATCCAAAATAGAAAGCACTAATTGTAGTTGTGAGCAATCAGACAGCGCCGGGAAGGAACCGGAAACATATGCTCACCCTGTCATCGCTGTCAAACTCTCGAGAACACCAATAAAGAAATACGCATGGCACAGGAGTCTCCAGGTCGCAAGACGATCTTTTTTACGGTTGCGAGGTTTCCTCTGGAGCAAATCGGCTTCGGGTTTTTCATAGATAAGGGAAAGAGCGGGAAGAACATCCGTGACAGTACATATGAGGATCATTTGGATGTTACTCAAAGCTTGTGGTAGGCCTGTATCGCTTTAGGTCAGATAAGGTTCCATTAGTAAAGAAAGTGGTGACAGACCGAACAATACATTTAGAAGCACAGGCATAAGCTCCGAAAAGCTTCCTAGACATGAAATTATCGAATGAGCCATGATACCTCGTTAAGAAAAACACACTGACCAGCAGGAAGGAGGTACAAAATGGACTTGCGAAGATTTTCGAAACACAAACGACCATATTCTATACCAGTGATAATAGCAGAGAACTTATCCAAAAGTATGAGATCGGCGGCCTCCTAATGATTAGAATGATAGAGGTTAGACAAAGGGGCCATATTACGGGACACATCGACTCGCCATTGCGACTTCAGATCCACCTGCCACTGCAACACCGACATCTGCTTGCTTGAGCGCTGGAGCGTCATTGACTAAATTTGCGTTAGGCTTTCCCTTTCAAAGGGTGAGGTTATACTACACACCTCCATCGCCGGTAACAGCAACTGTGCAGTCATTTGTTTGGAAAGTACGCACTATTTGAAACTTCTGTTGTGGACTGGTACGTGCAAAAACGATCTCATCGAACTAGGAGCTCATGCTAGTCAGCAAACTAAACGAGGCGTTAGAGAGTCTTCGTATCTCACAGTCATGACTTGCTTCCACTGGGATTCCGTCATTGTGGTCATTTCCTGGCCACTGAGAACTAGACTCGTCAAGAGGTCACCTTTCTCCTTGTTGCTATCGAAAGCAGGGATTTCGGCTAAAGGCTTGTCATAAGGAAGATCAGACAGGTGCTTGACTGCGTGAAGTGGGTTTGTGATAATGCCGACTTGTTCAGCGATCGCAGTTGCCGTGAGCGCAAAGTCGCCTAGCACGGAAGTAATTTTAGTATTAATGGAAAATAGAGCAACAATGGCCAATTCACCAGTGACCATTACAAATCTGATCCCAGCATTGCGACAAATACGCACAGTTTCTGCAGTATCATCTCTGGGTGGATCAACAAGAGCAATGAGGCCAACAATGGTAAGGTCAATATTAAGAGCGATAAGATGCTCCTCGAGTCCGTTGATATCATCGATGACACTTTTGTCGAGTTCAGCTGCAGGGATTATCTTCTTTGCAAGGAGCAAGACACGTTGACCACGGAGAGCAAAACCTTCCTGAATAGCAGAAATTTTGGCGGTAGCCTCGGGTGTCAATGGTGATATATCCCCGTTTGAATCAATCATTTGAGAGCAGCGTCGCAGAAGTATATCAGGGGCCTGAGACGATGAAAGATTGGTTAAAAACTGGATCATAGGGATATGAAAGACCTACGCCTTTAACAAGAAGAACAAGGTCCTCCTGGCTGAACTTGTCCGAAGGGAGAATAGGAAAGGGAATGAAAGACATCTCAGGCTTGCATCGAAATAGTTTGAGAGCAAACTTGTTCTCTGTCGTAGAACGTCAACTAGAATGAAATATCGGAGTTGATACGATACTTGCTTGAATTGAATGCAATCTTTCCGACCTCTTTCCACGTGTCGCGCGCAGCTTCAACAGACTCTATGCTCTCCGAAAACCGGAGAAGTCCAGAATCTGGATAAGTGTTATAGGCAAGGTTTGGCCGTAATACACCATATGCGAATTACCTGTAGCATCGCCATTAATCTTCCTATCCTCTATTTGTTGTTTTTCTTCCACTGTCTCGAATGACGCATCGTTACACAACCCAGCAATGGCAGCCAGCATCTTGACACTGTCGCCTTTTCGATCACCAATAGTAGCCGCCTGTTTCGCGTCCACGACGGTGTAGCAATCTTCTCCGACTGCAACATTCGCGACAGACATTCTATTCTGCGTAAGGGTGCCTGTTTTATCCGAGCAGATAACGTTGACAGCTCCAAGGCTCTCGACTGTAGATAATGACTTGCACAGTATGTTGCTTTTACGCATGGCGCCAGCACTGAATTATTGCATAAGCGTTTTGGGGCAATCGACATAAGAAACGAAGACCTCACATTACAGTCAGCGACAATGTAACACACACAGGGAGACCCTCTGAATTCCGACCAAACGTCAGTTACTAGAACCGTTATGGATGACATTTTTACGAAACACTTTCCAGGGATAAAAGCCACTGCAACCGAGACGCAATCGATCAAAAGTATTGGTACATTGATGAACCCGGGGTGGTCGCGGCGAAGCCAGGCTGCCCAGAGAACTGAAGCATGACAGCACGTCAAGATTAACATAAAGAGAAAGACAGGGGACGGACTTACTAACGATAAGAATTGCTACAGACAATGCCAACAATGCGATGATCAGAACGAAGCGTAATATCTCAACCTCCAAGGTTGTTCGAGCAGGGCGGTCCCTCGTCGCTTGCTTGGCAATACGGCCAAATACTGTTGAATCCCCCAAGCCGACACAAACCCCTCTGGCGCTTCCACTGGTACACAGAGTACCTTGGAGGGCGATGTTGCGAGTTTCCATGACTAGAACTAAAATCAGATCGAGCGTCCATATGACCCTGAAATGTAGGCGTACAATTCTGGTCTGTATGATCCACTGTTCCAGAAATGGCGTCGCTTTCTCCTGTTAGGATAGACCTATCGAACTTAAGGTCGGAAGATACTTCAAATAGTCTGATATCTGCGGGAACTTTGGCACCAAGGACAATCTTGACAATGTCTCCAGCCACTAGCTGCGAAGCCGGAAGTCTACGTAGATGTCAAAAGTTATTGCTATTTTGATGTAGAAGATACACATACTGGAAAGAGTTGCCGTCACGAGTGACGATGGTATTTGTTGGGAGCATGCTGCCGATAGAAGCCATAACACGGCCCGTCGAGTAATCTGCGACTGCTTAAAATGAAATTCTACCACAGGAGGAAAAACTTACCTTGCCAAGCGTTGAAGAAAGCCTGGATGGCAATGACGATTAGAAGGACGACGGCAAGGGCGAGGTTAGAGGCCTGAGGATTTGGGTCTCCTAATGGTCTCCTGTATACAATATTTAACTATAGTAATTTTTGCGATGAATCTGTGCCATACCATGCAATGAAACATATCAAACTAGCAACGAACAAAAGGCTCCCAAATCCTGAACAGAATATCAAGGAATGCAAGCACAACGAATTACAAGACAAACTAACCACCAAAAATGTAGAAGAAAATTTTCCTGGGCCAGTTTCGTGGAGGAGGAGTGATTACATTCTTCCCATACTTTGCGAGCCTTCTTGCAACCATAGGAGTATCTAGACCAGATTTGGGAGAAACTCCTAGACGAGTGAAGACTTCTTCAACGGAGAGAGTGTGCCATTCAAGATCCGAAAGGTCTAAGCAAGAGTGAGCAACGCCGTATAGGTATGACGCGAATTACAGACCTGCGACGCCCTTGTTAGGCTTGATATCTGCGCGGCCTTCTTTGGTATCTGTAACATGGATACTGGCGAGCAGTTGAGTATTACCGTGGAATGCAAGATGGGCGCTCACACACCTTAACGTCCTAAATTCTACGGGGATCTTATTGGTTGGATCTACGCGAGCAGGTCCAGTAGTCAGACTAACGGAGTTCCCTATGGACAATGTTCTCGGAGACAGGGGTATGCCTTGACTGAGATTGGGGGGAACATAGGAAGGAGAAGGGTCGATGGATTCAATATCGAACTTCTCACTTTCCACGTATGAGGATGTCATGGGAGAAGGGACTGCGAGAAGTGAAAAATGATGTTGTTCCTCCTGATTTAAATATCATGTGGAGACACTTATTTGGGCACTTGGCGAATAAGACTAACTTGAGCGAGGGATTTATGCTAGATGTCCGGCAAGAAGATTTAACGAACCTGTGGAACAGATAACTTATCTCCTCATTCCATCGTGCGGCCCGGACCTGGATATATGCAAAACGGGCGTGAACACTTGATCCGGGTCCTTGAAGGGAGGACGTAATTAATCGTGAGAATGCTGTTGAATGCAAAGTTGTTTTTCAACTACTGCACCTTGACCTAATTCGTCGATGCAGGCAACCACCTCCACTCCTGTTGCTCATAACGCGCTGCCGCCGCAATCCTCGACCACGGCGGCCCGCTCTTCGAGGGTATCAACTCATTCACATATCAAGGGCCTTGGTCTTACTGCTGATGGGCTCGCTTCTCCTGAGGCCGCTGGTTTCATTGGTCAAACAAATGCACGAGAGGTGTCGTCTTCCCCACCCCCACAGCGTGTTGGGGAAATATTCAGATCTTCTGTTAGGCCTGCGGAGTCGCTGTCGATCTCATCAAGTCACGTAAATTCTCTGGACGCGCTCTCTTACTTGTTGGTGCACCAGGAACCGGGAAAACTGCTCTCGCACTTGCAATATCACAGGAGCTCGGCGCAAAAGTTCCTTTTTGTCCGATGGTGGGCTCAGAGGTGTATAGCACAGAGGTGAAAAAGACTGAGGTATTGGCAGAGGCCTTTCGTAGAGCCATTGGTGCGCGATCTTTCCCGTTTGTGAACCTTCTCCCTTAGTGCGGTCACAGGTCTTCGAATAAAGGAGACAAAAGAAGTCTACGAGGGCGAGGTTACCGAATTGACACCAACCGAAGCCGAAAACCCTCTTAGCGGGTATGGAAAAACTATATCCCATGTTATCGTTGGTCTCAAAACCGTAAAAGGCACCAAACAGTTGAGGTTAGATCCCAGCATATACGAGGCCATTCTAAAAGAAAAAATCGTCGTGGGAGACGTCATTTATATCGAAGCCAACACTGGCGCTGTTAAACGAGTTGGTCGTTCTGACGCTTATGCTTCGTCGTATGATCTTGAATCGGAAACGTATGTACCTCTTCCAAAAGGTGACGTGCATAAGCGGAAGGAGCTTGTGCAAGATGTCACCCTTGGCGACCTCGATGCTGCAAACGCACGGCCCCAAGGTGGACAAGACATCATGAGTGTCATGGGAAGTTTAGTGAGAAGTGGCCGGACGGAAATAACGGAAAAACTGAGGAGGGAAGTGAACAAAGTGGTCAAAGGCTACGTAGACCAAGGAGTAGCGGAGGTTGTACCGGGCGTTGTTTTCATTGACGAAGTGCACATGCTTGATATTGAGTGTTTCACTTATCTTAATGCCCTACTGGAATCTCCGATGGCGCCGACTGTTGTACTGGCCACCAACAGGGGCAATTCGCTTGTCAGAGGGACCACAGATATTATCTCCCCACACGGTATCCCAGTTGACTTACTCGATCGGTGAGTTTATATCACTCCAGTCATACCCATCCAGATTTTGATATACACCGGGTAGGTGCCTCATCGTCAAGACGGACGGATATACTACTGCGCAGATCGCGAGAGTACTTCAGTTGCGATCAAACGTTGAAGGACTGAGGCTCGGCCCTGGCGTTCTCGATCGACTTGCGGCAGAAGGTGACAAGAGTTCTCTTAGATACGCCCTCCAATTGCTCACACCTGCATCCATCCTCTCGACGCTCGGTGGAAGAGCGCAAATCGAAGTAGACGATATTTCGGAGATGGGAGAGTTGTTCTTGGATGCCAAGACGTCTGCAGCCATGATTGCTAGTGCGGGTTGTTGAGTGTTTAGGGCCATGGACTGTGACGTGGACTTAGATATGCTGGCTTTTGAAAATTAGTTGTATTGTTCGTTCTCATTAATTCACCATTTTCATACGTATCTATCGTGTTCGAAAGACGATTTCATCATTTGCGCATCTGGGACAATTCGGGGTGTGTACTCGTCTTCTCAAGCCAATAATTAAGATCCAGTGCTAGCTACCTCAAGTTCCAGCTAACTGCAGTATTCGAGACCACTTTCGATAAAAGTTTTGAATCATCCCGCTCAACTCAGCTTTTATCGAAAGGGGTTTCGAACACTACGGTCAACTGTTAAAGATAACCTGTAGCTTACTTGTATATGATGATTAATTGTCCACCGGACTGGCCACATTGTTAGTCGAACTACTATTATTGATTCAGGCAAGTCACAAAACTTCAAGTTGGCAGTTATCAGAAACAGTAGCGGGATGGCTATAATTCGAAATGTTTCTTTCTCTCGTCGCGTTTACCACTATTCTGTTACTCGTCATAAGGAAGAAATTACCAGAAAGGCAAGATATAGGCTCTCACCGTATTTAACAACAACAGCGTTTCTGATGCAAAGGCTTCTTCAGCTTTATCACTCATATCAAATATGATTTCTCCACCATTGGCAATGTCCTCGTGCTTGATGACAGGAGTCGTTACATATCTCCCGTTAACACGCAACGACTTGACATATTTTTTCGTTGCAGCTCCTTGCGCTTTGATAACCAAAGGCTTTGGCGAACCGGGAAAGTCGATGGTGACTTTATCGTAGAACGGACTATAGGTTATCAGATGAGGAGTGGTATGGGTAGGCAAAGAACGCACGAGCCAACCACGTATTCTTTAGACACTGGATCAACGGGATAGAAACCAAATGCGCTAAATATATACCATGCGCTCATCTGGCCACAATCTTCATTCCCAGGAAGTCCATCGACAGTTGAGTTATAGTCAGAACTCGCTATTGCTCTGATGTGCTCCGCTCCTTTAGATGCAGCACCAGCAAGAGCATATAGATACGGAATATGGTGTGAAGGCTGTCGCACGCCAGGTTTAGCGGATGGTTTAGGAATGTGCCAACATACACACCTCGTTTGTGTGATCGTTGTGTCCTGTAAAATGTGAATTTCAAGTCGTTCTAATAGGAAAAAGACACAAACCCCCATTGAAATGTTCATCTAAAAAGTTTACGAACTGTATTTTCCCTCCCCTCACACGAATAAGTTCATCGATATCATGCACAACGTCGAATGTGTAGGCCCATTTGTCGCCTTCTGTCCAACCGGCATCCGGTCCGGCCCATGATCCATTAGCGAACTTTGCCTCCATGAATCCTGTGTCAGAATTGAAGATGCTGAACGGAGCAGACCTTGCCCGTTTCGAGAAAAAATCCGCGTCGCTGGTCTTGTTCAAAGCAGCAGCAAATTTATACACGGCATAATCATCGTCTACATAGGTGTCATTACCCAGAAAATCGAAGGAGGTCATGTGTAGGCGGACTCACAAGCATAGTCCAGGGTACGAGAAGCAGCCTCAGAGTGAATGTCGGAGGCAACCCAACCTTTTGTTGCATATACAGTAGATAAACCAGCACGAACCTCGTATCCAACATTCTAAAAATACAAGGCAGAAACAATTATAGAACGCTAATAAACAAATCGTCGTTAACAAACCTCTTCCCGATCAAAGTATCTAGTATACGTCGAAATTAATATCATACGTAAATATGTGACACGGTAAGTGACAAACGAGGTGTTCTGGTCATGTACAGGTGGCACTGTAGCATCTTTGTGTACTGCCTCGTAAGCAAGGTCTAGGTCGAAGCCCTGGACGCCTTTGAGGACTGCTTCTGCGATCTGAGAGTCTGCATGTGTTCCCACCTGCGTAACAAAGATGTCACTAGACAGTGGTCAAGATCACCAAGTCAGCTTACCATAATGTTGGTTTCTGTTTAGACGTACTCTAGTCAATAAACATGCAAAATCAAAACACTGTTAACAATTTACCGACGATATTTTTCCACATGGGTAGCCAGCCGCCCTAACATCTGAATGAATATGGACGAAAGAGTTTGTAACCGTCATTACCTCTTTATAGTCCTGGAGCATCGAGGTGACCATACCCGGTAATCGCTCTGGAGCCAACAGGATTAACCATCCCCAGGCAGCGCGATACGTATCCTTCAGGGAAATAAGTGAGGATCATCAAAATTATCTAGGAAGCATACCCAGATAGAATAGCCAGTATATGATACACCGTCGTGAACTGATTCATCATACCCAGAGTAATACTTTCCGCCTTCACTTTGCTCGTAGGGATACTAAACGGAAGTTTCGTTAGCAATGATTCTGTGCAAGGAAAAAACAGGAGATCCGACTTGTAATGTGTGGAATAAGGCAGTATAAAATACAAAAGCATCGTCTTCGCTGGCACCTTCGATTGTAACTCGATCTAGCTTTTCAGCCCATTCCTTTCTAGTCTGGTAAGCCGTATGCTCTAGCGGTGTTCCGTCAGGTATCTCATCATCCAAATTCTTCCTCGCTTGTTCTGCAGATATAAAAGAAACTCCAACGCGGACATCAACAACTTTGGTATCTTGAGTGAATGTCACAAAACCGGATAACAGCTCGTCTTCCGCAAAAGTCCCTCCTTGATTCAGAGTGCCGTTCACAGCAGTACCCCACGACTCGAAAGGCAGGTTAAAGCGAGCGCAGAAATAACCGCGAAAAGATGTCGCGGGATTTGGTCCAATGATGAAATCTTGACGTTCAGCGTTACTGCCTGTAATTTCCTGATCTGAAGGGTTGATGGCGATGGAACCGAGGGGATAGGTAACATTGGAAGGGTCAGCAGAACCCATTACAGAAGCTCGCGAGGCTTCAATAAGGACATAGGGCGTTTGCGTATCTATGAAGGTGAGTCGAAGATGGCCAACTCGAGAAGCTGGCAAAACAGGTATTAAGAGTCAACGATACATAAAATTGGATAGACGGGCATACTAGCACTCTGTTCAACAACGATCTGTCCACCTTCGACAGGATTAAGTTCGACTTGATAATAGCTTGGCGTTACTATCTCATCGTCGTGCGTAAAAGTCATTCCCCGATCCTGAAATAAAGGTTTTACAGCTCCTGTCCCAGGGACAACGACGACTTGTCCGCTTTCTCCCATCCAGATAGCAGGCTGATGGGTCCCCTGAAAACCGTGGATACTTGAAGCGGTGTAATTATACGGTGTCGCAGAGACGTAATTTTGTCTGGTTTGCGCAACCCAACGCGTCATGGCGAATGGAGGAGCCGTGGAAGGGATCATACCTCCAGATCCATTCGGAGAGTCTCCACCATTTCCAATGAGCCTGGAGAAGACTTTAGTGCGTTGACATCTGTGAGACGGACAAAATGGTATACGGGTTCACGTGGTCAACCTGTTTGCTGGGTGGGATGGAAAATTGAGGAGGTATTTTTCTCGCGGATATCGAGGCCAGAAGCGAAAGAAGCACGACGAATTTGTCGTACATCGCGACGATTTCTGGTCGAGGGCCGTTTGTTGCAACTGTTATGAGTAGTAGTAGAGTGTAGTGGATCAGGTGACCGATGTGGCACCATGGAAATATTGCATTATATGTTATACAAAATGCTGACATTCATCAATCAGTACATTTTATATAACAAAAGATAGCCCACAATATATGTATTCTTTCAGTCGTGGCCCTAGTATTATATGTTTAACATCAGGAAACCAAGAAAGCACTGGTATGACCAGTTGGAGTTGATAATTTGTAAGCAGATAGCTGGCAGGTTCCAATGTATGTCTAGCTTTATCTATATATTTAATTACACACAATAATTATAATAATGAGTTTAGGGACCCATGGCAAGCCATGGGGAAATGCTTGATCCTATTTTCAAAAGAAATGCTTTATGTTATTTTCCAAAGGACATGTATAACTCTTGAAATTGTTGAATTTTAGATTATTTTTGTAGTATTACAGTCTGCATTCCTAAATAGGTTACCTATTACACAAGTAGATCTTGTAGTTACAGTTTGATCCTGTATCTTTTTACTTTACTTGTTTGTCAGTGAGCTCAATGACAAACAGTTCACTCATTCCCTTGTTTGTTAGGATTTCGACCTTTACCCATTCTTCGGTCCAGAATTACCATATTCGACTATTCATCACGTGGATCTCACGCGGTATGCACGTGATGACTCACAAGAGATGTAAAACTCGATTCCTCCATATCTCCATCGATACTGGTTATTATCTTTCGTAAACTTGGGAACTTCACATTATGGATGATTTCTCCATTAGGAAATATTCTTAGAATTCTTCTGATTTCCCTTCTTTTCATATGATGATCCTTTGAACCTCATTTCAGATTCTCCCCTTTGCTTCATTGTCATTCCTTTATCACCCTGTTTGATATTCTCACTCTTGCCTCCCAGAGACGAGCCGTTACCTTTTTTGGATAAAATGTGCGACCGTGAGAATGAATCGGCAATAGCCGAATATGCGCATCGAAAACTAAAAGAAAAATGAGAGATAAATGAAAAAGAAATAAACCAATCGGTGAAGAATTAATATTTGATCTCCAGTCCTATCCTGACACGCCCCCTCAAATATTAATGACACCCATATAGGTCAACATGTGATCCAATCGTGCCCGAGTAAGTGGTTTTGTTAATGCGTCTGCGGGCATATCTTCGGTTCGAAGATATCGAAGATCAATTAGTTTATCTGCGAAGGCTTCACGAATAAAATGATAGCGAATATCGATATGCTTCGTACGGGAATGGTAAGCGCTGTTACGCACCATCGCTAAAGCACCGCTGCTATCTGAATTTATCGGAATACTCATTTCTGAGTAGCAATCGTCATAAATTTCGGATAGCAATGTGCGAAGCCATATCGCTTCCTTCGTCGCATGAGTCAAAGCAATATATTCGGCTTCTGTGCTTGATAAAGCGACGATATGTTGCTTTTTCGAAGACCATGAAATAGCGCCCCATATTTGGTAAACACATATCCAGATATGGAGTGTCGATCGTCTTCATCGTTTCCCCAACTCGCATCGGCAAATCCTTCTATCTCGTTATCATCGATAGTTCCTTTTTTATCATAATAAACGAGTTTTTTCTCTCTCGTGCCTTTCAAATACTTTATTACTCGTTTAGCCTCGCGCCAATGCGCTTGACCAGGATTTTGCAAAAATTGAGATAAGAACGTCACCGCGTAACAAATATCGGGGCGAGTTCCTAGTGCGGCATACATCAAGGAGCCGATAAGTTCGCGATAAGGAATCGATTGCATTTCTTGTCGCTCTTCGGCAGTATCGGGACATTGCGATTTTGATAATTTTTGACCTATAGTAAGTGGAACGAGCAAAGATTTCGCATCCTGCATTCTGAACTTTTCGATAATGCGATCAATATACGCTGTTTGACTCAGCGTTCCGATCTTCTGTTTTCTGTCTCTTTCGACCTTTATTCCTAGCATCCAAGATAATTCTCCGATATCTGTCATCTCGAACTTCTTTTTGAGAAGCGATCGAGTTTCGATCATTCATTCTGGAGAATTGGTAGCCATAGTAAGATCGTCAGTTGAACAGCAAATAATCGTAGTCCCTGTACGGTCCTTTTTATAGAATACTGCATGATCGATTTGAGAGCGAGCGAAATGGATCGAGAAGAAAGTTTCGGAAAGTTTCTTGTACCATTGTCGTCCAGCCTGTTTTAATCCATAAAGACTTTTGATTAATCGACAGACTTTTCCTTCTGAATCTGGCGGATTATAACCAGGTGGTATCTCCATATAAATAGTTTCGTCTAAATTGCCATTTAGATATGCTGATTTGACGTCCATTTGATGAAGTTCCCAGTTATATTGAATCGCTAATGCAATTACCGTTCGAATCGAAGGTAATTTGGCGACCGGTGCGAATGTTTCTTCATAATCGACTCCAAATTCTTGCGTAAAACCCCTCGCGACAAGTCTAGCGCGATATTTCGCTACTTTTCCTTCAGCATCATGTTTTTCTCTAAAAACCCAACGGCATCCAACAATATTGGTGTTGGTAGGTTGCTTGATCAACTGCCAAGTTCCGAATGATTTTAATCTGCTTATCTCCTCTTTGATCGCTTCTTCCCATTTTTCCCAATCGTTCCGCTTCTGCGCTTCTTCAATTGTATTCGGCTCACCAAATGGAGTATTCATGGTAGCGAGTGCATAGCTAGGACTTTCATTCTTATCATTTATACAACTTAACAACATCTTTCCACTACTCTTTCCTTCTTTTGTTCCTTCTCCAGCTGCTAATCTCTTGAAGTAATCTGAAGGCTTTTTCTCGCGACTCGATCGACGAAGTTCGGGAGCTTTCCCGATTTGGATCGGTGCTTCTTCGATCAAGCTTTCTGCGACTTCTTCTTCTTCTTCTTCTTCGGCTGTTGGA
>QGOD01000471.1:0-19725 GCA_003313065.1 Sarcodon sp. MG97 | reverse complement strand
GACGAGGACGAGAGCGCACGATACTAAATCGTAATACTAGAGCGATGAAACTCGAATCGAAAGCGAGAGGTAAACTGATTTGTTTTTGTTATAAAATTTGTACATGCTTTTATATCTAAAATTCGCACTAAACTACTTCGAAACAGTGCTAACAATTTTCTACGTATAGGGGCATCACAGAGCACATCAGAGAGCAACTAGTTAGAAGGGGAGCATAGGTGGCATACTATAATACTGCGAAAAGTCGAGAATAAGAAATAAAGTCCTAATGCGGAAGGTGTAGTGATCGTGGGAAGCGAAGAATCTTTCAAATTACCATAAAAGGAAATTGATGGGACAACTTTTGCGAACAATGAGGCTGGGTAAAAGGCTATGAAATGATGAAAAATACTATGAAACATGATTTGAGGCTGAAAGAGTGGATGTTGGGGGTGATTGAAAGGATCAAAAAGGCGGGAAGGTGTGCGAAATCGATAGAAAGGGGTTTTGAAGTTTTGCGAGTCTTTCGATCGAATTAGGCCGAAAGGGATTGAACAATGCGAAATGTTCGCGGGTGCGAATTTTAGGGAGTTTTGCCATTGTCACCTTTCTCGAGCCTATGTGAGTTCGCATGATTTCGCACTGCGAATGGGCGATTTGGAGGCTAGAAGCCCTGATGGTCGTATCAACGCTACTGTGCATTAGAAGGCTAGATACATCTTGTAAAATGTTGCATTCTGTTATATTTGATCGATGCTACCGTTCTTACACACTTGGTCATTTCTGGAAACACCTGCACAAATTGTCATTTTGCTCATTCTGCTGTATCTGGTCGGTGCTGCCATTCTTACGCACCTGGCCATTTTTGGCAACGCTTGCACAAATTATAATTTTGCTCATTCTGCTGCATCTGGTCAGCGCTGCCATTCTTACGCACTTGGTCATTTCTGGCAACGCTTGCACAAGTTATCATTTTGCATATTTCTGGCATACTTTGCAATTTCTGCAAACTCTACTGTGCTAGATATTTAATTACCAGACCATGTATAAGAGTTATTTACATTATTTGTCTTATTTATCTTATAATTATTTATAATACCTTGTCATTTCCTCCTCAGTTTCCTGATGTTGTTTATGATATCTTGAGCTCAGATAGACAGACCTTATTACCAAGAAAGCAAGAAAAAAAGAAAGAAAACACAAGAGACTATAAATGGATAGAAATATAGAAAAAATACATTCAATTAGAATTCTACAGTCTCTACCAACCATTTGTCCTCAGGTGGTTGAGCCATATTAATCAGGGAAGAAGGCCTCTTGAATTCGAGTATCGCTTTACAAACTCTGCCATTTACCTTTCCATGACAAACAAATTTGCTTGGGGCCCCAGGAGTCGCAGTCTGTTTTGACATGACAAATGACTGGTAAGAGTGGCATTCTCTGCATATCAAGGGAAGAAAATGACCATGTGGATAGAGTGATGGGTTTGACCAAATATAATGGCACGCAATGACCTGTTAGCCATCTCCAACCAATGATCCTGCAATGTGGAGTATAGATGTATGTTGGCCTAGAGCGCAGTTGACCAGCAACTGTGGAAGTATCTTGGTGGTCGGCCAACTCTTGATGAGCACCTTCGATGCCCAGCTCAGTACAAAAGTCATTGTATAGTGGGTTATCAACGCCTTTATACCAAAAGCAAAAGTATCACAGATGTGTCAGCTAGAATTGGAGAAGAATTAAAATGACCTATAAGCCTATATGTAGAATGTGACTAATCTCAAAGAAATATTCCATAACTCTGTCAGTTGATCCTTGTATGATACAAGAGACCTGCACGTTTCAACAAACATGGCTGAATATTGTCGAGACCCAATATATGATAACAACAGGTCTCTGACGATGTATTCAAAGAACTAGTTTAACATAATGTTATCAATATGAATTCAAGCTAATCACAATATTATACTCACCTGCAAAACTGGTATAGTGACATCTGTACCGCAAAATAAATATCCACTGTCATCATCTGAGTGGGTATTGATAAATAAAACAATTCTGTCGTGGTCAAAGCTAACCAGGTATTACTATAAGTATATATAATTAGGTATAAATAGGTGACTCACTGTGAGATTCACTTGACTAAAGCATCCATGGCTTTTTTGTGATTCCTGAGGCTATAAGAGCTATCTACTACGTTGAACTCGAGCTCTTATACCATTAATTGTGCAGTTGGGTGAGCATAGTAGGCCTCCAACATGGTGGCCAGCACTTGACTGGGCGTCCCAATGGCCAGGATGTTTGTGAGATGGAGCTCGATAATACAGAGCGGACTGGTATCCATTTGAGCCTTGTGCTCTTGGAGTGAAAGCACAGCAACCTTGACACCTTGTGGGTATACTAGGGAGACCCTAGGTGACATTTACAGTTTATAATACATGATGTATTAGAGAGTACTTCCAAAGTATATATGTTTGTGTGCTGTACACGATGGACATTTGAAAATGTATCATGTAATATTTTCCGACAAGATGGGTATGCAGGTGCTGCATACCACCCTATTGCAGTTGACATTGCTGCAAATGACAATGGTCCCGCCATTGCCACACAATGAGCACCACTAGGAAGGTATTAGACCAAGAAAGATATCTGATATTGCACTCACCTCTTCACCATGTGGCATGTCTACTGTGACATCTGCCATTTCAATTGTTTCGGCATAAGCACAGGTATATAGAGTGATATTAACAAGGGGAATATTGGGAGACGAGTCCTGAGCATGCAAGTCGATTAATTTTGCTTTGCCCCCAGTAGTCTGCTTTGCTGTTTTATAATGGCATCTGGCAGGAGCAGGAGTAGGTGCAGGATGAGGAGGAGAAGGAGGAGGAGGAGGGGCCATTGAAGTGGCCTTTTTTGACCTTCTAGCTGATGTGCGTCCAGTTGTTTTATGAGCGGTGACTTTCCGCTAAGGGCATTCAGCTCGACTGCCATCCTCATCATCATCTTGAAGTTCATCATCTTCCTCATCTGATAAGATGGCTCTGGCCTTACCTTTCCCTTTCCCTTTGCTCTTGATGCTGATAATTCCAGCTCGAGTTGTTTCAGGAGTGGTTTCTCCTTTGTCACGGCCCTTGATCGAGTTACCAGCCATGAACTCGTCCACCATAATCTCTAGGTTAGTTAAGCCAAACCCTGTATTGGCTCCGCTGTGAATCCAATTCTGGCAAAAGTCAACGATCTTGTTAGGGTCTGCACCCAATTGTACCGCTGCGTGAGCGTTTTTGATGAGGGAGACAATCTCATCCCCAGTCAGCTTCTAATCTTTCTCCTGGTCTTGTAGGGCTATGCAGTGAAATTGAGTCTTGATCGACTCTACAACCTTATTTAACAGAAGGTTGGCTGTATGCTTGTGGGAAGCAGAAGGTCTGACTGATGCTCTGCATTGGCCAGATGGACCGGCAGTCCCTGAACGTCCCTCGGAGGTTGATCGAGTGGGTGATAATATTATGGGAGGAGCAGATAGAGTGCCTGGCACTTGTTGTTCACTGTGAACTCCAGATGGGCCAAGATCGCTACCTGTGTACAGTGATGGAGTGGGGGCAGAGATCGATTGAGTAGGAGAAGTATCTTCCATACCAGAATCAAGATCCATGTTATCGGATTTGCTAGACATTTTGAGGTTTTTTGTTGAGTTAAAGGTTTGGATGGGAAAAAGAGAAAAGCTAAGTTGAAAACTTCAGTGATTTAAACATAAATTATGATGTAAATGCTATGCTACTTATTCCATTAACTGAGTTTGAAAATTTCCCAGCCCGTGGCATGTTGAGGTTGCCTGATTGAGCCAAAAGATGCATCTTAGAAGTTGCCGACATACCATGTAGAATGATGATATGACATGTCGCTCCTTCTCTTTCTTTCTTTTCTTCTACTACCATCATGTTAGGATTTCGACGAATACCAGTCTTTCGGAACCAAGTTACCATATTCGAATGGTCATCGCGTGGAAACCACATGGTCAGTGATGGAAAATGCACATCCTCACATCCTCGATATCTCGATCGATCCTAGACATCTTCTTTCGTAATCTTGGATTCCTTACGTTATGGACTCTTTCCTTGTTTGGGAATATTTTCGGAATTTTATAGATTTTCCATTTTAGTATATTGGACCCTGTTTCATTTTCTCATCTTTCTCTCATGTATGCCTCATTGCGACCTCTTTTCCTTAGGGCATAGGGTTAGTTTGGTAGTATATAAACCCTGTACTTTCTGTAGATAGCTCCTTAACTTGAATTTGGTTTTCTTCTCCCCTCTACACTTGCCCTCCTACAAGTTCATCCTAAGTCATTGGATAACTTTGGAGACCAATATTGAGACGTTCCTAACACATCAACTTGTTGTTGCCAGCTGTTCCGCGGCAACTGGCAACAACACATTATTGGGTGTTGGACTATAAAGGTGAGCACAGTGAGTGTTTTCCCCATATTCTCCCATTTATTGGGCATTGGGAGGATGCCATTGGAGACCAATCAGTGTCCTCCCCTCCCCATTCTCATCATTTCCTTTTTACTTTTAGTCAGAGATGGTAGGGAACTAGTATGTTCCCATGGCGTGTACTGGGAGATTGTATTCTCCCAGAAAGCATGCTCTCCACCTCTTTATAGAGACATTTTTTTTCATCCTAGGCAGACATAGGCATTCAAAATTTTGCCTTAGGCAGGCATAGGGAGAGGTAGGACAGCCTAGGCATAGCACATAGAACGGCACACTAACCATAGTGTTGTGGTGTTATTCAGTTGATAATCTATCATATTTCACACATATGTAGGAGCGGCGGTCTGGGACCGAGATGGTACATAGTATACTAATAATCAGAAATATTCTCATAATTACATGTAATTTAGTTAACGTTATACAAGTCAATCTCTTAATGTGTAGTGTATCAGTCTGATACCACTTCCATGTCTACCGTCTGTCATCGCGGTCTGAGACCGAGATGGTACATGGTATACTAATAATCAGAAATATTCTCATAATTACATGTAATTTAGTTAACGTTATACAAGTCAATCTCTTAATGTGTAGTGTATCAGTCTGATACCACTTCCATGTCAACCGTCTGTCATCGCGGTCTGAGACCGAGATGATACATGGTATACTAATAATTAGAAATATTCTCATAATTATATGTAATTTATTTAACGTTATACAAGTCAATCTCTCAACGTGTAGTGTATCAGTCTGATACCACTTCCATGTCAACCGTCTGTCATGGCGGTCTGAGACCGAGATGGTACATGGTATATCAATGCTCAGAAATATTCTTGTAATTACATATAATTTACTTAATATTATACAAGTCAATCTCTCAAATATTACCAATGTGTAGTATATCAGTCTGATACCACTTCCATGTCCACCGTCTGTCATGGCGGTTTGAGACCGAGATGGTACATGGTATACCAATAGTCAGAAATATTCTCATAATTATATGTAATTTATTCAACGTTGTACAAGTCAATCTCTCAATGTGTAGTGTATCAGTCTGATACCACTTCCATGTCCACCATCTGTCATGACGATCTGAGACCGAGATGGTACATGGTATACCAATAGTCAGAAATATTCTTGTAATTATATATAATTTACTTAACATTATACAAGTCAATCTCTCAAATATTACCAATGTGTAGTATATTAGGCTGATACCACTTCCATGTCTACCATCTGTCATGGCGGTCTGAGACCGAGATGGTACATGGTATACTAATAATCAGAAATATTCTCATAATTATATGTAATTTATCTAACATTATATATGCCAATCTCTCAAATATTACCAATGTGTAGTATATCAGTCTGGGACTGAGGACTGGTATATAATGTTGATATTCAGACATATTTCCATAATTATACATCATTTATTTCACCCTGTAGAAAGAAATGTCTCAAATATTACCAAGTACAGAAATGTCAGCCTGGGATAGATGTACTTGGATGGTTCACTCTATTGATCTGGGAGCGAGATCTAGTATACACTGACCAAGGTCTGATACATACCGTCAATGGTCATACATATATTCATAATTATACATAAATTATTCCATTCTGTAGAAAGAAATGCCTCAAATATTGCCTGTGTACAGTAATATTTGTCTGGGATGACCATGTGTATACAGTGTCTAGTATCGGTCTGGGACTGGGGTCTTATGTATAATATCAATGTTGACACATATTTCTATAATTACACATAATTTATTTTACCCTGTAGAAAGAAATGTCTCAAATACTACCCAGTACAGAAATGTTGCCCTGGAACTGATACACATTCATATAGATATTTAGCAGGGGGTCAGGGTAAGGCAAGGGTACAGTTAGCATATTTTTGGAGATATTTGAGATGGATTATATTGAAAATAAGTGAAAGAATAAGAAAAATAAAAATAAATGTGATTTAATTATTGGGCATAGCCTAGTGTATGGGGAAATATGAGGAAGAGAAGATATTGAGATGAATTCACACTTGGGTGTGCACCCTTGTATGAACATTTTATGATTTTGGCAACTGTTCACACAAGGGCGTGTGCCCAAATGTGAATACTTTGGAATTTTTTAGAATTCTGAAATTATTCACATTTGGGCATACACCCTTATATGAACAGTTGCTAAATCACAAAATTGTTCATACAAGAGCATGCACCAAAGTGTGAATTATCAAGGTTGGGATAACTAGATAACAAAAATAAGAGAATTAAAGAGAATGCGAATCTCAATGTTTCAACAAATCACCAAGAGAGAAAGAAAGGAGTCTAAACTAAAAAATCATACCTTTATCTGAGGCAAATACAAGTAACTATGACAAAATAGATTGCTCGAGATTGCTCAAGATCTGTCAAGACAAGTTGTTATCTTTTTTGGATACAATGTTGCAATTGTGAGAATAAATTGGCAATAGCCAAATATGCATATTAAAAAGTAAAAGAAAATGAGAGAAAAATTAAAAGAGAATAAACCAATTAGTGAACAATTAATATTTGACCTTCAACCTTATCCTGATATGAATGATTTCTAGAATTTCACCACCTAGACAAATAGCTATCCTAGGCTCAAACAAGGTTATCCTTAAGATATCCAGAATGAGGAGTAACCTTTGGGGGGCTTGAACCACTATCAGCAACTTGCAACCAAGGAAGATAATCACTAATCCTATAGTTCAACTATGAGATTGGCAACTTAACAGGGAACCCCTTTGAAAGCAGGTGTGCAAAGTGGTTAGTTGAAGGTATTGAATGCATCAATATTTAGTACAAAGTGGCAGGTGAGGGTGTGTAACTAATGCTACTTGCTGGAAGATTGTTTAGGCAGCCAATACGATATTTTTGGCAGTGAAACCGCTTTGAAAACAACACAGTAGAAGTAGAAACTAGTAGATAAAATTCATCAGTAAGAACATTTAAAAAGCAAGCATATCTGGATTATATCACCAATGAAATATCCAATCTCTTCAATACCAGAGACCTCCCATTTCAACAGTTAAACAGGGGAGAGTGCATAAAATTGTGAAATCAGATGGAGTTGCCAGAGTAGAGTGAAGATAACAATATTACGAGTGCCCTAAAATTGTGAAGTTCTCTACACTTTATACCTTTCATAGTAGGTAGGTTCATATTATATTATATACATATATTGTAACAGTCTCATCTTTGATCATATCCTGTCATTATGATGCATGCTGAAATATAAGAAAGGAAAATATTGAGATATATACATGTGATCAAGAAATGATCTTAAGATAATTTGGGGTGAAATTATCTTAAGATCATTTCTTGATCACATGTATATATCTCAATATTTTCCTTTCTTACTGTTTATCCTTATTGAGCTCGATGGTTAAAGTAAGATCGTCAGCCAGTGAAGTTGTAGTGAGTTCGGGGAGAATAGATAAGTGTTGATGTGTGGTAATGTTGGGCTTGATTCCATCCCACCATGGAAACTTCAAAGGGGTATTGCAGACATCACTGAAAGAAGCGAGTTGTTCAAAAATAGAGCGCAAATTGGTAATGGCAGGCTTGTTGAGAAGAAGAGTACGAGCGCGAATAAAACTATCTTGACATTCCTGAAGAGCAAAATACATGGCAGGGGCACGACGAGCAGCATCCTTGACAGAGTTGAACTCATAAGAGGATCTGCGAAAGAGGGCGATAACCTTAGAACTGTTAATGTCAGCAGCGCTAAACTTGGTGCGATCAAATTTAACATCTTTCAATAACTTGTCGAAAGTTTTGAAAGAGTCAGTCTTTTTGAATTTGTTTTGAACATCGAGCTTGGTTTCAAGACATAGGACTGGTAATTTTGTGAGTTCAACCTGGATTGAAGCAAGACCATTAAGGCGCTGATGCCAGATCTTGAGTAGGATCTGAGAGAATGGTAAAGTGAGAGAGGAAAGTTGAATAATAATTGTTTAGATACCTTTGAAGCGACAATGTCAGACTTGTCTTCTAGACCAGGATAGTGTTTGAGGCAGCGTCGAATGGCATTCGAGTAGTCTGTAGAAGTTCCCTTGCCACGACCACAAGTTACCAGATAGTCAATGAGACCATCAAACCATCTTGAAATCTGTATACAAGAGATTTTTAGTAAAGATCACATATTAATTGATTATATAAAAGAGAGACAAAGTCATTCACATAAGGGCATGCGCCGAAATGTGAATAATTTGCAGAATCGCAAATCATTTACATTTCGGTGTGCGCCAAAATGTGAACACTCTGGATAATATCATATATTTTGCTCACCTCTTTGACTCCATTGTTATATGGTCCTATTGTCAGCTGAATGTCTTTGATCACATTCTCTATTAGAATCGGCACAGGAACCTGAATCCCAGGCAAATAGCTAAGAGCTACCCATGCCCGTGCAACCATCATCTTTTGTGAGCATTCTGCAGGCATCCTAGTAGCCATCGTAACATTCACAAGGTCCATCTGACACTGCTTCAGGATTTTTACAACCCTTTCTCTATAGTTCTCTATTGCAATTAGATAGTCCTCATTTTTGATCCCAAGATACTCCTTGTATGGTTGCACCAGTGTCACGTACTGCTTGTCGATCACCTGCATAGTGACCAAGCTTAATGTATCCAACTCTGCCGCTCGTATCTGCATCATTCCAGCCTTTCCCTCTTCAACACGAACTGCTTCAGTCCACTGTCTTCTATGAGGAATTACCAAGTTCAGTTCTTTTCTGAATTCCTCTGCCGATTCTACCAGTCCTGCTCGACCTCTTGTCTTCTGAACATCTATCCCCATAATGAAAATCTTTCAGCACACCTCTTGAACTATCTCCAGGTCTGGATACTCTTGGGGTTCCATCATGCTATATAGTTGATCCAAAGATTCTTTATATACTTGTCGAATAATCTATCCATTTTCTATCAGTCTACATTCATCTCATATAATTTATAGTCCTTACCTCGCCTGATGGTTTGTTCATTACTTTTGCCAGCCAATTGATGTTGCAAATCGATGTTGTCTTGTAATATGAGCTTGTTTGCAGTGCATAGATAAAAAGTGATCGTGCTGTCTCAGAGTGCATCATGTCCCGTGCTTGTGCCTTTCGCTGAGTGAATCGTTGCTCGATCTTCAGGATTGTCTTTGAGTTTCCCTCTGCCTTGACCATATCCTCCATTGCTCGAATGCACAGCTCTCCCAGAGTCTCTGGGACATGTCCTTCGAGCATATTCTCTAATAAGAACTGTTCTAGCTCATGTCGATATTTCCCATTTTCCTGCAAAAGTCCTATAATATGCCATAGTTTAGTCTAATAAATATAATATGATCACTATAAATCACCTTCATCATAAATTTCCACTGGCCATCGCTGAACAAGATCCATGTATGATCGATATTGCCTCACATCCAGGTCCAGCTGTGCAAGCTTCATCTTGATTTCCTCAGACTCATCAGAGCTATGTTCTGCCTTGTCCAGCTGTTCCTTGAAATCCTCTCCAGATAGCTCCAAAGTCCATTTGTAGTCCATAAGTTTTGGCCATGCCTGAGATGACGCCAACACCCGATGCTAACCAGCTAGCATAACAATTGGGGTTCCTATAACCGCATCACTCCATTCGATCGCCGGAATTTTCATCGTCATATCGACCATCATTGGATTGTAAGGTTTGATGAGAGACTGGTGATTCTTGATATGATCTGCTCGAACCACACATCGCAATGGATGCTGGCAAGACATGCACTCATGGGATACAAACTGCTCTACCATTTGTGCAACTAATTTTGATTCAATTGCCCGTGCATTGTATGTTCCAAAGACTAGCTTCCGTTGATATGTGTAACCTAGTGGCAGCCAAGGAGATCGCTATACGCCTATAGCTGATACAAAAGGTCCGTTGTCGGTGCGAGGGCGTTCAGGAAAGTGTGCACAACAACCTATAGTTCTAAAAGAACGACTAGGAGCTGGCGCGAGATGTGCGAGATGTGCGAAATGGGTGCGAAATTATCCGCGAATCTTTCGCAGATAATTGAATGAATGTGCTAAAATCGAGAGAAATCCTAATATCGAGTGGTCCAATTGTTCGAGTGAAACCCAAACAATTATAGAGGCCAAAGACGAGAGATGCGAGATAGAACGAAGTGCGAGAAATAGAGCGAAGCTAGAACAAGGACGAGAGCGAGAACGCGCGATAAAATCGAATATCGCAAAATAAAACTCAAATAGACTCAAATAAAATCGAAACTTGGGATAGTAGTATGATGTTTTTTGTTTCTAAGTTTGTACAGGTTTTTATATGTAAATTTCGAACTAAAACTAAAGTAGAAAGGTCAAAATATCGCTAATAAAACAAGCTAATAGATCAGTTTTTAGATGGAATCAAAACATCAAAGATATCGCTAAAATCGCAAGATAATGAAAGAGCCAAAATAGGAAATTGAAGCGATCGTGGGAAACAAAGTTGCGAACTTAACTAAAAAGGAAATCGAAGCTTATTGTCTTTTTAAAACAAAAGAATTAGCGAAAAGATAGCAAAGAATGGAAAGATAGCTTAGCATATAGAAATGAACAATAAAATATTAGATTTGAAGGAGTGATGATAAGGAGAAAAATGCGAAATCTTCGCAATATACTTCGCAAAAGATCGCAATACTTCGATACTTTCGCAATACTTCGCAGTACTTCGCAATAGTTCGCAGTAGTTCGCAAAGACAAAATAGGGATTTAGCACAATTCGGAGGATAGACGTAATAGGGGGTGTATCACCGTTCTGTGTCCTGTCCATCATGTCCAAAAAGCTTGAGGAGGCCAATTCCAAGTAGTGCATTATTTGCACGATTTTCAGAATCCTGTTTTCTTTTTAGTGCCTCACCAAAGTCATGTACAATCTCAACATCAGAGTCCCACTAGAAATAGAAAATATAATCTTGTTTAATCGAAGAGACGTCACAAAAGATTTGACCTACATCCTCTAATCCTGGTGAGGCTTGTGCTTTACCTTTTCCTGATCTTTTTGATGACATCTTTAGTATTGCTGAGTTGTATGGATTGATGTTGTTCGAGGTAAAGTTTTAACTGCCACATGATGATCCAGCAAATCCTCTCTTGCACACACAAATATTATTATAATTATTTTAAGAACATGTTCACTTAAATTTATTATATATATTTTATGTTTAAAAATAAAATTTATTAAACTAAACTTTCACCTGTGCTGCTATGGGATTAAAGATTCACACTTTGGAGCATGTGCTTGTATGAATAATTGTAATAATTGCAAAATTATCACACTTGGGCGTGCGCTGCTATGTGAATAATTGTGAGAATTACAAAATATTCACATGTGAATACTTTGAAATTTTTGGAATTATTCACATTTGGGCGCATGCCCTTACGTGAATAGTTGCTAAAATCACAAAATGTTTACACAAGGGTGCATCCCCAAATGTGAATAATTCCAAAAATTTCAAAGTATTCACATGTGAATATTTTGTAATTCTCACAATTGTTCACATAGCAGCATATATTGACAAGGGAATGGGGTGAACTGTTTGTCATTGAGCTCGCTGACAAACAAGTAAAGTGAAAAGATACAGGGATCAAACCATAACTATGAGATTTGATAATGTAATAGATAACCTATTTAGAAATGCAGACTGTAATACTATGAAATAATCTAAAATTCAACAGGTTGAAGGCGTCCAATGCATCGACATTTGGCACAAAGTGGCAGGTGAGGATATGTAACCGATGCTGTGATTTTGGCAACTGTTCATACAAGGGCATGTGCCCAAATGTGAATAATTTTAGAATTCCAAAAATTTCAAAGTATTCACATTTGGGCGCACGCCCTTGTGTGAACATTTTGTGATTTTGGCAACTGTTCACATAAGGGCGCGCGCCCTTGTGTGAATTATCTAAATCACCTTTATTTTCTTTTTTCTTATGATTCTTTCACTTATTTCAATAAATATGTCTCAAATATATTTCCAAAAATATGCTAACTGTACCCTCGCCTTACCCTGACCTCCTGCTAAATATCTATATAAATGATACGACCATCAGGGCTTCTAGCCTCCGAATCGCCCATTCACAGTGTTAAATCATGCGAATTTACATAGGCTCGAGAAAGGTGACAATGGCAAAACTCCCTAAAATTTGCACCCGCGAACATTTCGCATTGTTCAATCCCTTTCGGCCTAATTCGATCAAAAGACTCGCAAAACTTTGAAACCCCTTTCTATCAATTTTGCATACCTTCCCATCCTTTCAATCACCCCTAACAGCCACTCTTTCAGCCTCAAATCATGTTTCATAGTATTTTTCATCATTTCACAGCCTTTTACCCTGCCTCATTGTTCGCAAATTCCATCCCATCAATTGCCTTTTATGGTAATTCGAAAGGTTTTTCGCTTCCCACAATCACTACACCTTCCATATTAGGACATTATTTCTAATTCTCGACTTTTTGCAGTATTGTAGTATGCCACCTATGCTCCCCTTCCAACTAGTTGCTCTCTAATGTACTCTGTGACGCCCCTATATGTAGAAAATTGTTAGCACTGTTTCAAAGTAATTTTAGATATAAAAGCATGTACAAAATTTTATAACAATAACAAATCAGTTTACCTCTCGCTTTCAATTCAAGTCCTATCGCTTTAGTATTACAATTTAGTATTGTGCGTTCTCATCCTCGTCATCTATCGTCTATCGCCTTTGCCTATCGCCCCATTATCTTGCACTTGATCGATTATCTCACGCTCGCTCGAACTATCTTGCATCTTGTCACATTTTCGGACTCCAGATCACCATAGTCTCTCAGTGTTGCACACCGAGTTTCTACCATTCTTATCGCCAGCCTTTATATCCCTTTACTAGTTCGCACCCCTTCACGTTTCGCATTTCTTCCATTTTATTTCGCACTTCCGTTTTATTTCACACTTCTATTTCGCACTTCGCATTTCGCATTCCTTTATTGCAGAATCCTTGGTTGTTATTGGTGTATCTTTAGGATCATCTCGCACACTGTATTAGACTCATTGTATCAACTTGAGGCATATCGCTATCTCCTGAGTTGCCAGTGGGTTGGACATATCACCGTCCCTATTGATACAGATGTAGTTGCCAGGCCAGTTGGAGAAGGAGATGCTAGAATGACCAACAAGGTTCTAGCTTCACTATTGATGTCACTATATCCAGTACAGAGATCCCACCTGCATGTGACTGCTCCGATGGCAGAGAATGTGGTGGACCAAGAGTTACATGCAAGTGTTACTAATGAGGAGGATGGTGAGAGGTTTTGTAATATGTTGGAAAAGCTCATAGACGAATCAGTGGACACTTCTGCACTGACAGATCCAGGACCGACCAGTATGCCAGTGCTAGGAAGATCGGATAGCATACCACCTACAATCATAGCTGTGTCTTCAGCAGAACTCTTATATGCTGCTGCAAGAATGGCTGGGTCCCTTGCAGTTACGAGGCCCATATCAGCAACCAGGATCACACCTGTAATGGTGCCAGCCACATACCATCCACCCCTATCTAAAGACAACCACCTTTTGAACTTTGAACCTAATAAACCTGGGGCTATGATCTCACACAAGCAAGAGTCAAAATTGAGCACGTTCATACATGAGCATTTTGTGCGCGAGATAGAGCTCATTGCAGAATATGAGGCAATGGATTGGTCAACAGCATATAGAGACTTTATACAGGTACCAATACTACTTACTGTGGGAGCCAGGTTTGGTATGCATGTGTCTCATTCTAAGAATAGGGTTTTCCCAGGTGCTTATACAGACTTTGAGGGGTTTATTCTTCGGACTCCAGAGTTGATAGAAGGCATGGGCTTAGTATATGGGAGTTGGAAGAATCGGATCACACTGTACTTTCGAGTTTGGGAGTTTTTGTGACTGACAGAAGATGATGATGCGATGAATGGTGATATGGAGGAAGAGATGAGAGGGGTGCAAGATCATCTATTGGAATGGATTAATGCATCTGAAGTGCCAGCCAGGAGCGTACCAATAACACAATATTTCAATAACTCCAAGCTGAGACCAATGTTGGGCTGGTTTGTAGTAAGTGTACAATTGTGGCCATATAACCTTTGAACTGACGCATGAATGCATTGTATAACTTTAGCATTACATAAAAAATTAAGAAAAGGTATATAATAGATTTTTAATAGACATATTATGTGTCTGTAGTAAAGAAGGTCATACATATATCTAATGCTACAAGCCATATATGATGGCAAATGGTCATGTTTTTGAGAATTTAGATCCACATGCACAGATAGCTAGTTATTGAGTGCATAAAGTTTCTCTGGTATCAGTGGACAGTTTGGAGAGTTACATACGACTTCTGATAAGTGTTTGGAAGATGTATTGAAGGGGTTTTCATGATCTTCTCCAGGGTTATGTCTGAGGTAATGTTGCATGAGCCATGGGTCATGGATTGCTTCCTAGTCGATACCAAAAGCAGCTGTGTCCTTGTCATCAGCAAAGTAGGTGCCATTGTCCAAACCTCTTAGTCCGTCTTGCAATATACTGAAAAAGAACATTTCTCTTGGCGTCTGCAGGGGTTCACTGTGAACATGAAGCTTGTGAGAGTTCCAGCTCTCAGCCCAGGATATAGTATCAAGGTTACGACAGACTGTACAGAGCAAGAAAATATTTCTCAGTATTTTCATGAATTACTGAGGGAGAAAGAAAGAGGCAAAAACTAGAATATCGCACCTTTATCTGAGGTGGATACAAAATATAATGATGAAATCGATCGCTCGAGACTCATTGAGATAAATCATTACCTTTTTTTAGACAAAAGCTACGATTGTGAGAATCTTCGGTAATAGCCAAATATGCACGTTGAAAAGTAAAGGAAAAAAAAGAAACAAATGTAAAGAAAATAAAGTAGTTGGTGAAGAATTAATATTTGACCTTGAATATTATCTTAACATGCCCCCTCAAATATTAATGATACCCATATAGGATAGCATGTGATCCAATTGTGCCCAAGTAAGTGGTTTTGTCAAAGTGTCTATGGGCATATCTTTGGTTCGAAGATATTGAAGATCGATTAATTTATCTGCGAATGCTTCGCAAATAAAATGATAGTGTATGTTGATATGTTTTGTGCAAGAATGAAAAGCGCTATTGCACACCATCGCTAGAGCACCGCTACTATCTGAATTTATCGGAATACCCATTTCTGAGTAGCGATTGCTATAAATCTCAGATAGTAAAGTGCGAAGCCATATCGCTTCTTTGGTCGCATGAGTTAAAGCGATATATTTGGCTTCTGTACTTGATAAAGTGACAATATATTGTTTTTTCGAAGACCATGAGATGGCGCTCCCATATTTGGTAAAGACATATCCCAATATGGAGTGTCGATTATCTTCGTCATTTCCCCAACTCGCATCAGCATAACCTTTTATCTCGTTATCATCGAGATTTCCCTTTTTATCATAATAAATGAGTTTTTTTTCTCATGTGCCTTTCAAATACTTTATTACTCGTTTAGCTTCTCACTAATGTGCTTTGCCTGGATTTTGTAAGAATTGTGATAAAAATGTTACTGTGTAACAAATGTTGGGGCAAGTTCCTAATGCAGCATACATCAAGGAGCCAATTAATTCGTGATAAGGAATTGATCACATTTCTTGTCACTCTTTGATAGTTTTGGGGCATTGCAATTTAGACAACTTTTGACCAATGGTAAGTGGAACGAGCAAAGATTTCGCATCTCACATTCCAAACTTTTCAATAATGCGATCGATATATGCCATTTGACTCAGCATTCCAATCTTTTGCTTCCTATCTCTCTCGACTTTTATTCCTAGCATCCAAGATAATTCTCTGATATCCATCATTTCGAACTTCTTTTTGAGAACCAAACAAGTTTCGCTCATTTGTTCTGGAGAATTAGTAGCCATGGTAAGATCATCAGTTGAACAATAAATGATCATAATCCCTATTTTGTCCCTTTTGTAAAAAACCACATGATCTATTTGTGAGCAAATAAAATGGATCAAGAAGAAAGTTTCACAAAGTTTCTTATACCATTGTCGTCCTGCCTGTTTTAATCTGTAAAGACTTTTGATTAATCGACAGACTTTCCCCTCTGAATTCAGCGGATTATAACCAGGTGGTATTTCCATATAAATGGTTTCGTCTAAATCGCCATTTAAATATGCTGACTTGACGTCCATTTGATGAAGCTCCTAATCATATTGAATCGCTAATGCAATTACCATTTGAATCAAAGGTAATTTGGTAACAGGTGCAAATGTTTCTTCATAATCGACTCCAAATTCTTGTGTAAAACCTCATGCAACAAGTCTAGCGTGATATTTTGCAATCTTTCCTTCAGCATCATGCTTTTCTCTAAATACCCAGTAACATCTGACAATATTTGTGTTGGTGGGTTATTTCATCAATTGCCATGTTCCAAATAACTCTAATTGATTTATTTCTTCTTTAATTGCTTCTTCCCATCTTTTCCAATCATTTTGCTTTCATGCTTGTTCAATCATATTTGGTTCACCAAAAGGAGTATTCATAGTGGCGAGTGCATAACTTGGACTTTCATCCACATCAGTTATACAACTAAGCAACATCTTTCCACTACTTTTTTCTTCTTTTGTTCCTTCTCCAGCCACTAATCTTTTGAAGTAGTCTGAGGGTTTCTTCTCCCAAGTCAATCAACAAAGTTCAGGAACTTTCTCAATTTGGACTAGTGCTTCTTCGATTGAGCTTCTTGCTTCTTCTTCTTCTTCTTCTTTGGCTATTGAGAGTAATGGAATTGAAGATGGTATAGGAGATGGATGGGAAGGAATAGAAATAGAAGTAGGAATTGGCATAGGAGTTAGTTTTGGAGTAATTTTAAAGATACCCAGAGGATGATCTAGAATTATTATGACTTCTTCCAAATGAATTAGCATGAAAATAATATCTCTTTTGATAGAAATTGATTTCGAATCTGGCCAATATATGCAATATCCTTTCAATTGCAAATCGAATCTAACAAATTGACCTTCATGACTTTGTGAATTTAACTTGCCTGGATGAGTAAGCTTTACCCAGACTTGCGATCCCCAAGGCTTAATATTTTTGAGATTTGGTGATCTACCATATCTAGCTTGATATGGGGTCGAATGATTAAGATATTTTGTCATAATGCAATTTTGAATCCATATAGCGTGAACTGCTGCTTCCACCCAAAGAAATTTTGGTAATCCAGATTTGATGAGCATCGCTCAAATGTGCAAAGTGATTATACCATTACATCGCTCAGCAATCCCGTTGGATGCAGGCAAATTATGAACAGTAAGTAAATGACAAGTACCTCACGACTTGAGATATTCATCAAATTCTTTGCTCATATATTCTCCTCCTCGATCTGTTTGTAGAGCCTTGATTCTCTTACGATTTTGGGTTTCGATCAAGTTATCCAGATCTTGAAATTTCTTCATCGTCTGGCTTTTACTTTTCATTGGCTCTAAGAAGCCCCACCTAGTACTGTGATCAATAAAAGTACTCCAATATTTGTTTCCTCCTAGTGATATAGTTTGAGCTGGTCCCCAGATATCCGAATGAAAAATGTCTCCACATGTCAGATCGATTTGCTCTCGTTCTTTTGGAAATGGTGCACATTTGATTTTCGCCTGCGTGCAAACTTCGCAAAATTTTTTGGAATCATCTGTTAACTCTATTCCAGTAATTTTGTTTTCTTTTATCAGTTTTAAAAGTGTGACTGATGAAACGTGTGCTATAGATTGATGAAGATCATATAGGGATATTGCTGCAAATGCACTAGAGTTGTGATTAATAGTAGAAGTTTCTTGAGCTTCTTGATCGAATCACTAGATTCTGCTGACTTACGAAATTTGACCAATCATTCGATTCTTCTTTTGATTGAGTAGTTCAAGTTTTCCATTCTTGATCAAAGTCGAATAACCTCCTTTATTCACTTTGCTAAGCAAAATAAGTATGAAGGCAATATCGGGCAAATATAAAACATTTTGCAATTTGATTTGAGTGGATGTATTGCCATTCAGAATGGAGATCGACATATCCCCTCTTCCAGTTACTCAAAGCATGCGATTATCGGCTATTGAGATCAGATGGAGCAAAATAGATTTAAAATTGGTGAGAGCATCAAAATTTGACAAAATATGATCGCTCATGCTGCTATTGAAGATGAAAGTCTGTTTTGTAATCTCCTTCATTTTCTTTGGCAATGCCATAAATGCATGAGAAGAGCTATCAGACTCTTTTTCTGAGACTTCTTCGATTTGTGCTGATTTTGCTTGTGTCGATTTCTCTCCCCTTTTCTTAAATCTCTGCTAGCGAGGTCCTTGACCTTCTTTTCCTCTACCTTTCTTCCAGCAATTTTTGATCATATGACCTTTTTTGCGATATTCGGGATTCGCGCATTGAACTTTTTCTTTCGATTTCTTCTTCGCATCTTTCCCTGATTTACTCGCAAATGCTGTACTAGTCGATCCACTCTAAATGGTACGTCTCGTATATACATCCTCTACTGCACTGATTAATTTGAAGGGTGAAAATTTCATTTTAGTTATCTGACTAGCTGTGTAAAGACCAGTGATAATATTTCCATAAATCATCGGTAAGGAATTTACAATGATCGTGATGAAATCTTCATCCAAAATACTTTGCCCCATTGCTGCCAACTCTTCTTTTATCTTAACTAATTGTGTGAAGTGCTTGCAAACATCTTGAGTCTCGTTGCAATGAAGATCTTGAAGATGTTGATGTAAATCCATCGCGAATACTGGAGTTCACTTCTGATATTCATTGCAAACAGCTTCCCACATCAACTTCAATGTCGTGATTGTAAGTATGCGAATTTGAATACTTTTAGGAATCAATGAAAGAATTATATTCTTTGCTTCGCTTTCTTTCACTAAATATTCCTCATCTTTTCTAGCACTTCATTGATATGCCCCCTATTACATCTATCCTCTGATTTGCGATAAATCACACTTTTGTCTTGCAAACTATTGCAAAGTCTATTGAAGTATTGCAATCTTTTGCAAAAGTATCGATTATTTGTGAAGTATATTGCAAAGATTTCGCATTTTTCTCCTTATCATCACTCCTTCGATCTGATATTTTATTGTTCATTTCTATATACTAAGCTATCTTTCCATTCTTTGCTATCTTTTTGCTAATTCTTTTGTTTTAAAAAGACAATAACCTTCGAT
>QGOD01002650.1:0-16095 GCA_003313065.1 Sarcodon sp. MG97 | reverse complement strand
GTAAGGGCATTCAACAAAGTCCAGTCAATAACCCAAAGGTCTGTAGGACTGACTAAAATAGAGCAAAGCATATAAAACGTGTGCAAAGTTATCTGCAAATCTTTCGCAGATAAAAGATCAAAGGGTGCGATAAAGTCGAAGAAATTCTGAAATTGAGGGGTCCAATTGTTCGAGTGAAACCCAAACAATTATAAGGCGAAATACGAGAGACACAAGATATAGAATGAAGTGTGAGAATAGAGCAAAGACAATGATGAGAATGCATAATAAAATTGAATATTGCAAATAAACTCAATTTTTAAATTACAACTTGTGAGAGCAGAATAATGAGCTGATATTTCTAAATAGTATACAGGCTTTTATATATAAATTTCGAACTAAACTAGAGTAGAAAGGTCAAAATATCACTAGTAAAAAGGAACCAAGAAATCAGTTTTAGATCAGAAATAATCGCTGAAATTGCAAGATAATGATAAGGACTAACATAGGAAAGTGTGGTAATTGTGAGAAAAGAACTTGACTAAAAAGGGAATAGAGGTCTTTGGCTAATTGACAAATTAGGAAAAGGCACATATTGTTATCTACAAGAAAAAAAAGGTGTGAAACAGAAAGAAAAGATAAGAATAACAAGACAGAATAAAGGAGGGGAAGATATCAGACTCAGGACTTTCAGAGTGATGGGCAATAATGAAATGACAAATAGCGATTATGCAAAAATATTGCAATGATAATAGATTCTTCACAGGATATTTTGCACAGGGTATTGCTATATCGCTAATGTTCGAGAGCTATAATGAGATAAATAATGATGGTTTAGCACATCTTGGAGGGTAGAGGTAATTGGGAGCATATCAGCATATCAATTATGTTTACCACCATCATAGAAAATTCACCCTATCTTTAATGAAGTTTTGATAACACTATACTATAACCCAACATTTCCCTCACAGACCAGACCTAAACCCCCAGAACCAATAGAAGTGCAAGGAGAACTAGAATATGAAGTCAAATCGATTCGAAACAGCCGAAAATGCTGTAATTAAATTAAGTACCTGGTTCACTAGAAAGGATATCCAGATGAAGAAGATATATGGAAACCAAAGTCACATCTCAGTAATGCCCTCACTCTCATTCAGTGATTTCATAATGAACATCTAAATGCCATAATAACCCTGATTATGTGAGAGGATTATCTATGATCCTATGCTGGGCAAGGTATAACTATATACTGAGATAAGATAATATAACTACTTAGAATAAAATTTAAAAGTCCATATTACAATATTAGAATCATCAAATTTTCCTTATTTTTATCTTGTCTTATCTTGATGAGATACCAAGAAGCTAACCTACTGTTCAATCATGTCATAATAATCCTTTTAGTAGTTTCTATCAGATATTCCATTATCTTAGTCAGACTATCACATGATTGTTACTTTTTTTTTTTTTTTTAAATCAGTATTTCTATACCGCTATAAGTACGACTACTGAACTAAGACGCGGTTGTTTACTTCATCGTAAACTCTGTTGGAGAAGGAAGTGGTGGGAGGGCTCGTCTTTTGCTATTATCTAGTTTGCATGTATTGGTACATGCATTGGAGTTGCGTAGATTAGGGGGGTTGGAATGTGAAGAGATTGTCGATGGAACGTTTCACATAAGGGGTCCCAGTCTTGGTGAAGGCGCCTGTCCTTTCGATGAACTTGACTATCACCTTTAGACCTTTGTAGGTTTGAAAGAGGATTTGAGTTGAGAGGTTTGGTGTGATGTTGCGATGATATGATGAACCTAGTGGCAACTGAGGAGATCGCTATATGCCTGCAGTTGGTACAAAAGGCTCGTTGTCGGTGCGAGGGCGTTCAACCAAGTCCAGTCAATAACCCAAAGGTCTGTAAGACTGACTAAAATAGGGCGAGGTATGCGAGATGTGTGTGAAGTTATCTGTGAATCTTTTGCGGATAAAAGGTCGAAGGGTGCAATAAAATCGAAGAAGGTCCGAAATCAAATGGTTCAATTGATCAAGTGAAACCTGAACAATTAAAGGGTCAAAGGGCGAGATACGTGAGAAATAGAGTGAAGCGCGAGATATGGAGCGAAAACAAGAGCGAGAACGCGCAATGAAATCGAGTATCGCAAATAAACTCAAATTTTAAATCACAACTTGGTAGAGCAGGATAATGAGCTGTTTATTTCTAAGATTTGTACAGGCTTTTATATGTAAATTTCGAACTAAAACTAAAGTAGCAAAGTGAGAATATCGCTAATAAAAACAAGCTAATAAATCACTATCAGATGGAATCAAAACATTGGAAATAATCGCTAAAAATCACAAGACAATAATGAGAAACCAAAATAGGAAAGTATAGTGATTGTGGGAATGGAGTGTTGCTAACTTTACTAAAAAGGAAATAGAAGTTTATTGTCTTTAAAAACAAAAGAGAAATCGTGAACAAAAGGAAGATAGTAAAACAAAAGAACAAATAGACACAACTGGTCAGAGAATTGGTGCGATTGAGCGACGATGACGAATAACAATGATGCGAAAATATCGCGATGAAAGTATTTGTTTGCGTGGATTATCGCAGACTTTTCGAGAGCTATTTGGTGAAATAGTAGTAGATTTAGCGCATTTTGGAGGATAGACGTAATCGAGAGCGTATCAGCGAAGCCACCCTAAAGGACTTCTCTTGTGAGGGTCCAATGAATATGACCAGTGTGCTAAGTTACCTGTACACCAGACACCATGCTGAGCCTCAAATTTGGGCCGGTTGATCAGAATGGCTGGTTTTAACCTGCGCTTTTGCCTATTTTTGGAGTGGGAATCAATTCAAGCCACTTTACATGTTATTTGTATTGTGACTGACAGAGGATTTAGTTCTCTCAAGCCAGATATGGGAGACTATCACCACACTGCTACAGTCCTGGCTATCTCTTTACAGAATCACCATTCCCGTACCTTGGCACTTGCTTCACTTGCACCTGGCTATCACGTTTCATCTGCGGTAACTTGGCAGTCACAGGTGCATGTGGATCTGCAGAGTGTTCAAGGTCTCTGTCTTGCCATGTTTAACCCTATGTCCCTGATGAAGGCCAGGAGTCCACATGACTAACCACCATCTCACGCATCATTTGACTGACAAGAAGGTGCTGGGTGTCCTGTTGGTACCAATATCAGATATACCATCGGATGGTTATTCAACCTACTCCCAGTCTTATGTAATCCCCTATCAGACTGTAAGTCTGTCCCTTTCGGGCAGGTAACCCATTTAGGGATGTCCTGGAGAATTTATAACGCCCCCTCTAGGGATCGAACCTGCAGATTTACCCACAGGGTCAACTCTGACTTCACAGAAAAAACCACTAAGCCAGAAGGGCCCGACATAATTGTTACTGTAACATTACTGATCCCATCTCTCAGGTAGTATATAAACCCCCTGTACTTCTATGAGTTTCTCTTCAACTTTGATTTGGTTTTTCTTTGCCCTCTAATACTTGCTCTCATACTAAGTTCTCCAGCTCTACTGGAAGTTAGTTTGGGTATTTCCATCATATTCCTAACACACTGAGGTTTGTATTTCACTTATTTTACTTATTTTCATTATTAAAATGTATATTAGATCTTAAATTTGTTATTTAGTTGTTGTAACCTTAATAGTGATATAGATCACAATATATTGATAGTAAACTAGGAGTTGCAGTTATGGGAACAAACAAGTCACAGACTTTGAGAATAAGCCTGAGCTTGCAAATAACAAAAATACAAAATAAAGAATAGAAATAGATATTGCAGATAAAAAGTGTATAATATAATTTAATGGTTCTATGTGGCAGATAAAAAAAGTATGTAATATAAGTTTGAAGAGTTTGTAGTTGAAAAATCATTGAACAATTTGTTGCAGAAAAAAAGGTTGTATTAAATATGTGACGCGCACAATCTGTTGTCGGTTTCAAATTTGTTGTAATATTTTTTTGTAACAAAAATGTGTGTGACGCGTGACAGACCTTTCATCACCGAACTGGATGTTTTGTATAGTTTATGAAATTTTTGTTAGAAAAAGTAAAAGTTAACAAAAACATGCAAAAGACCCCAGAACATGGCTTAGAGCGCAAAATTTAGGTAATATTGAATGTTTTTGTCATAATTTATACTTTGTGCAGGGTACACGGCATAGGAAAACGCCGGGAAAGGTCATAATCAGATTGGAACTTGGGTGATTGGATCTCCCTCGTTGTGTGGTTTACGAGAACCCGAGACTCGGTAGGGACAGGGTCGTGGCTGGTCTTCGGTTCATGGCGACAAGGGTCGAGTTGAGCTATGGATTTTCCGTGGGGGAAATTGAGGCAACAAGACTAACAAACAGCATATGAGATTATGGATTCACTCTCCAGTCAGCTGCTTGTCTGCAGTGAGCGCAATAAAATCACTTGGCACAACATGGGAATCAGGTCGAACTTCAAGTTTGAAATCAACTCAAAATCAGCCTGAAACCGGCAGGTTGAAATTGTCTTCGGATTTGCAACTCGTTCGAAATTGATCAACGTGAGATACTTCCTTTGCTCTCCGCAATTGTTTATAAAACCGACCGTACAACAGGCTTCAACAAATCCCAATAATTCCACATGCTCGGATCTCAATGAACAGCCTGTCTGGCAATGTCTGCCATAGCAGAATTGTGTATTATTTTCTGAGCAGGCATTTTCCGGCAAAATCCGAGCCAATGAGTGCAGATAGATTTCTTTCACATGCACCAATTTAAGATTCTTGAAAGTCTTCAGTATCTATCGTGCTCAACGCGACAATATCTACACTTTGACCAGCGTTCTCAAGTCCCGACGCCGAGGGAGAACCGCACTGCATAGAGGTCGGCGGCAATATTAGCATAATCGCCGGGTAGCTTACGCTTGGCCTTATCATTTAATACCCGCGTTGTGCTTATCTATAGGGAGAAGATGTCCCACGCCGGCTCTTATTCGTCGTCTCATTCCCCTTCTGTTATGACTGAAGACGAAGAGGATTGGGAGGACTACGTTAAGGGCGGTTATCATCCCGTACACATCGGCGATTCATTCTCAGATGACCGCTATGTCGTCGTCAGGAAGCTTGGTTGGGGTCATTTTTCTACGGTATGGCTAGCCAAAGATACCAAGTGCGTCTGATCTGCTTCAATTATTTTTATTTCCTTGTAATCCTTGTCAGAATGAATCGCCACGTCGCGCTTAAAATCGTAAAGTCTGCTCCCAGGTATACTGAAACAGCTATCGATGAAATCAAGCTTCTACAACGGCTCATCACGTCTTCTACCCCTCCCGCCGCTCCATCCCCCACAAATCAGAATCCTCCGCCCTCTCCTGCCCATACGCATCCAGGCCGTTCCCATGTCATCTCATTCCTCGACCATTTTCGTCACAAGGGTCCTAACGGCACCCATGTATGTATGGTGTTTGAAGTTCTTGGTGAGAACTTGCTAGGCTTGATTAAGAGGCAACAGAACAAGGGGGTTCCAATGAACTTGTGCAAACAAATCGCGAAGCAGATTTTACTGGGACTCGATTATATGCATCGGTATTGTGGTGTAATACATACCGGTCAGTTTCCCGCTCTTTCAACTTGTTTTCTTCTCATTTTATCGTAGATCTTAAGCCCGAGAATGTTTTAATATGCATAGACGATGTCGAATCACTGATACAGGCTGAAATTGACGCTGCTGCTGCCAGCGCTACTCCTCCTCCCACAAGAATCATTGGGGTTCCTCCATCGAAAGGAAGAGGTGGGAATCAGACGCCGAGGTCTGATTCGATATACATCACGGGATCGCAACCTTTGCCTTCTCCGTCGTCGTCTTTCAACTCGTCTACTGCCCTCGACAAATGGGCGTTCGGTATGAGCAAGATCGCTGATCAGGATGGGAGTAAACCTGGTTCGGTCAACGACAGAGCAGGTTCCACTGAAGAAACGGTTCGGAGAATATCCAACGTGTCCTTGGAAACGTCGCCGACTCTTGTGGGTAAAAATGAACAGGTTGCAGCGACGAGTGTACTCGGTATCGGGCCTTCTCTGCTGTCTCAGCAGGCACCGCAGCATTCTGAGCGTCCCCCATGTGCGTCCGACATGGAGCCAGAGTCGTCTTCGCAACGAGACTCGACCTCAGGACGATCTATAGGCAGGAGCCACTTAACAGATGCACCTGCTACGCTACCGGAAGAGAGGATCACGGTAAAGATCGCAGATCTGGGAAATGGCAAGCGACTGTTTTTTATTTTGTTTGCGCGTTAATATCAGATTCTTAGCCACCTGGGTCGAGCATCATTTTACTGACGATATTCAAACACGACAGTACAGGTGTCCGGAGGTTATTCTTGGAGCCAAGTGGGGACCTAGCGCAGATATCTGGAGCGTTGCTTGTGTTGTGCGTTACAAATATAATTCAACCACTTCCACTTTCTGAAACCCCTGCCAGATTTTTGAACTGTTGACAGGCGGCGACTATCTATTCGATCCCGCATCTGGTTCTCGATATAGCAAGGATGACGATCACATAGCTCAAATTATTGAACTCATGGGCGAGTTCCCAAAGAGTATCGCCTTCTCTGGCAAGTACAGTGCCGATTTCTTCAACCGGAAAGGTGATACTAGTTATATTTTCTCTAGTCATTTGCTGAACGAGATTGCAGGGGAGTTGCGACATATTCAGAAACTCAGATTCTGGCCGCTTGGAGCCGTCCTGCACGAGAAGTACTTGCTGCCAAAGGAGGAGGCGGATCTGATAGCTTCCTTTCTGAATCCTATGCTGAGACTGCACCCAGATAAAAGAGCCAATGCTGGAGAGATGAAATATCACGCATGGCTGAACGACACGGCGGTTCAAGGCGAGATTGATGTTATACGCCGAGCAGAAGAAGATGAGAGGAGAAAGAAGTTGGAAGAATTAGAAATGCCGGACCAGAAACAAGGCGACGATGAAGATGTAGATGCCATGAAACCTGTGGACGACGCCGCGGCCCTAGGTGATATGCCGAGCAGCTCGAATAATTTGCATACGACAATGATACCTGCTAACGCAAGTTTAAAGGAAAATCCACTGTCGAGGCCTGTACCAAATACTCACCCCCCAGTACAGCTGTCTTCGCCGAAGTCACAGACGAAAGCCAAACGATAGACTTCTGCTATAACTTTAGGTATATTACTAGGATTGTTGATTGCTATCACCCTGCAACGCTTGCTGTTGTTGTTTTGCGTACACATACAAATATATATATTTCTAGCATTACGCTCCACGCGTCGTCGTTTTGTCGCCTCTATCATCTACATACGCATCCACTGCGTGCCAAGTTCACTCAATGGCCAAGTACTTCAGCACAAGCACTAGGCTGTATCGTCTCTACGGCGGCTAACTCGACTGCCATCACCTCGAGGACGAACCGTGCCCTCATTGACCTTTGCCCCCCTTTAGAAAGACTGAGTTCTATTGTAAATCAAATTTTGTGCCTTGCGGGGTCATCTGTCACGTCAGGGACATCTCAGTTAAGAACTTGTTACGGTTCTCTAGGGAACACTCCATTGTGATTAGGGAAAACGAGAGACGAGCCTCGCTGCATACACGTGTCAGGCTCGCTGCAAAGTGACCGGATAACACGCTCAGGACACGCCTCATAGTTGCTTCAGAAACGACTTCGGTCTCCTGCATACGGGACAGCTAATGATGCTTGTCCCCTCATAAATTCTTCGGCATTTTCGGACGAAAGCTATGGGCCTGCTACAGCTTGTTTGTTTGCCTTCCGGAGGACGTGACTTCTGTAGCTTCCACCGCAATTGGACGTTATCTTTGCATTATCATTCATGGTGCTATGACATCTCTTGTTGATTTAGAGAATCCCTTGAGGTAGGCCATTTCCCGCAGTCTCTACCGGAAGTGGCAGTCGTCTTACCTTCTCATCCCTCTTTGTTTGCGATTGGACCGGGAACAGGACTGATTACTTTGGTGATGCAACAGCAGACACTGTGGAACCGCCTTCTTCTCCCAGTGACGACAACAACAGCCCGCGTTATAGAACCCTCCTAGATGAACCGTTGCAGGGTTCAGATCAGAGCTCTCCTTCTCTGGACCGAGATTGCAGTGAGGATAACGCTGATGGCGAGCGATCGAGCCGAAGACATGCACGATTCTACAAAGGCTGGGAGTCACGCAAGATGAGTACTTTGCTACTCCTAACTTCGGAACGTTTGGAGAAGGAGATTCAGCGGGCAAATGCTGCTGAAAGGAAAGCTTCTGATGCTATGACACTTTTACGATCTACCGTTGAAGCCAAGGTACTTGCCCAACAGGAAGCTGCGCGTGTGAGCGAGGAGCTGGGTTTATACAAGCTGCAACTTGAGAATGCTCAGAGAGAGATATACAAGGCTCAGGATCTGATCAACCAGGTTGAGGCCCGGAGGCAGGAAGCGGAGGAAGTCGCTGCTCGTGCTCGTTCTACCGCACGGCAATTAAAGGAGCAGAATTTGGTGATGTTGGCGAGAGAGGAAGGTAGGCAACTTGGATATCGAGAAGGACTGGAAAGAGGTAGGAGAATGGGCTACGAGGAAGGCAGAGGGGCTGTTCGGTTTGAAGCTTCCACGCAAGACAATTATGTAGCCCGTAGTGAGAACGGGTCTGCCTCTGACGATCAAGACTATGTGGCTGTAGCTCAAGCGACCAATGACCATTTGGATCCATCATTCGCCACTCTCACCGGAAAGCAGGAATCATTGGAATCCCGAACAGCAAGGTATATTCAAGACCAACTCTCTGCGCAGTTAGCTGATGTTGTCTCAGACCCAAAAGCAAGGACACAGTGCGTCGTGACACGAAGTTACATGCGCCAACTCCGTCCGTCCCATTTCTTGCCACCCCGGTAGTCGTTCCATCTCCACGTCGCGCTCCCCCTTCACCAGGTCCAGTTTCTCCTGCACAAAACTTTATGCCTCCCGGAGGTCGGAAACGAGGAAAATCAGAGAGCCAGGCGTTTCCAATCCCCGTCCGCAATGCGTCGCCCTCTCCTTCTCCCCCTCCCCGTCCAAGTACTGCTATTCCTCCTGATAATTGGATCCCGATTGCTGACAAGAATAACTATATTGCGATGCCACCTCCACATCATATGTCCCCAAATCCCAGCCCTTCGTACCCGAGTCAACGACTTCCCAAGAGCGGACCCCCTACGCCACAGCAAGACATTATTGTCATGAGTGCTACTATTAGTCGTTCAGCGGAAACACCACCTATCCAAGTACGAGACTATGCATATGATGCTGTACCAGTCGAGCGGCTACAACCACCTGCTCAGCCTTCGTCGCCACTGTCACAGACATCAACACGAATATCTGATTATGGCCTACTCACTTCGCCTCCACAGGATAAAACTTCAATGCGTCGTAGACGAGAAAGAGGATCCAATGCATCTGGGACAGAAAATTCTGGATGGAAATACGATCCTCGGGGATGGGCCAAGAGAAAATCGAATGTAAAGGATGATTGATCCCATACTATAACCGACTCGAAGCTGATAAATTGGTCTTCAGACTCAAGAGTCTCCTCGGGTTAGCCAGGGACCAAGATCAAGGCATGAATCACCCACGCGGTCTCCGCTTCAGATTCCTCCCAACAAAAATCGAGCGTCGGGCGGTCGCGGGCCATCAAGAGCTACAAAATCCTCTACTTCATCGTCGTCTTCATCTTCAGCAACATCGACCCCAGATCGGGTGAAGCATGACGCTAGAAAAGATGCAGAAAGCGCTTCCCGCACGCCTCTTAGTTGGTTGTTCAAGAAACGCTACAAAGATCGACTTTCAGCCAGTGGAAGCTCTAGTGGCCCAGATGTAGGTATAGCAGTGATATCACCAGTAAGTTTTCTCTCCTTTACGATTGATGAATTTGGATAACCCACTATTCCATTAAAATCGCTCAGTCGGAGTCATCGCATACAGGGTCAAGTCAAAGCATAATAGCCGCCGAGCCCCAACTCTTGAGTCCTACATATCGTGAAGCTGCGTTGCCTGCAACTGGTTCTGACACGCCCCGTATGAAATCGCGCCAAGAGCAAGGACAGAGAGATCAATCTTCGTCCTTACCTCCACTAGCGGAGTTTAGCAATCTGATCTTACCCCAGGCGCTAAGAAGCACTGCAGATCTGCCTATAGGAATCGTTCCTGACCCCCTTCAACAACCTTACAAAAGTCGGCGGGGTAGCACGAGCAGCCAATCCGCTGCTCGCACAACAGCCCAACCGCCTCCGCCGTTACCACCTAGTAGGCCAGAAAGTAGGAATCGCAAATCCAGTGGCGTTGAGCGGCACGAGAGTTACGAGATAGCGCCACTTACGCCCGGCCTTTCCTACCCCGCCCCTCCCGTTTCTCCATTGGCAAAGTTAGTTCCAGGACGTTCGCGGTCAAAGTCGAGGTCTCGTACCATGTCTCCATCTTGAGCGTTGTTTATAGGAATTAGTCATGGAAAGAAGTTACATTACGAAGGCTGACACTGAATCAACCTACCAAGTATACCTTTTTTGAGCGTTTTCATTGACCATGTTGTACAATATATATATTATATATATAAACAACCGTGTATGATTTAGACATGTAACTACTAGCCTGCTGATAAAATGTACAGTGATTGTTCATCTGTTGGAGAATAGTTCAATGCTGATATATGAACTTGAGAACTTCTACCAGATGAGAAGACCCTTACTATGTTGCCCCCAACACGACGGTAGTTTAGTTATCGAGATTATTATTTATTTCATGCAGAGAAAGACACATAACCTACAATAATAATCAACTTTGCGTCTTGAAGGAAGGGGAGTTTCAAAAGTCCTATGTAAAATAATCGACAATAACAGAACAAGACTTACGAGCACAGCAAGAATCTGTGGTAAGAGTGAGAGAAAGGGATGAATAGTCGATATAAAACAAAACAAAACCTGATTTATTTAAATAAAATTGAAAAAGAGTGATTTGATGAATGTACGTATGGGGATAACAAAACGAAAGAAGTTTTGGTAGGAGCCGTCAGCGATCGTAACAGGGGTATTAGCGGATCGAAAATACGGGAGGTGATGGAAGCATATATATGTCGCACAAGTTACGGAATAAGTCGAGGGATATATAAGATATGCGGCATTTGGTGTTGGTATCGCATTGTTCTATTCGTTGGCGACCTAATAATTATAAAGATTGGAGTTGAGATGCACCAAGGGCGGAACATTCAATGGTCATACCTTCAGCACACGTTTTCCTATCCCATAATCTTCATCATCCCGTATGCTCATTCGGGCCTCATCATGGGCAAGTCCAGAAGAGTGGTACGGTGCGTCGAGAGTTTCATTAGTTTCACCAGACAGTGGCCTATCACTACCTGTCGCATTAGCGAAAGGATTGGGCAGTTCGTCTTTATCCCTAGGTGCTGCGCCGACAGCAACACCGATATAGGCATCATCCAACGAATGAGTCGACACAGGGCGCATTTCAGGTTGGTAACCAGAAGGATCGAAATCTTGTCTGTAGTGAGCAGCATAAGATTCAGGTAGCAAGGCCTGATTTGATTGATTAGTGTTTCCCTCAGAGGTAGTATATTGAGACTGGGATGATTGAGAGAAAACGGTGTTAGCGCCTTGAGAACGATTGCGTGTCAACGGTTGACCCTGGGGTTGCTGTTGGTACGACAAAGGTAGCCCGACTCCACCATAAGCTCCAGGGTCATCCCAATCCTGTGTTCCGGGGCTCCTGTACAGGGGGTTCTGCTGAGACACGTCCTGAGGTCCAGAATACGCAGCGTATGGGTCAGCTCCAGGGCCTGGGCTCCGGGATAAAAAAACACCACCCGCGCCAATTCCAGCAGCACCAGCACCCACAGCGTTCGCAGTGGGATATTGGTCATAATTGGAGACGACGCCCGAATCTGCGCCACCACCGAGATTATGATATGTTGTGCCGCCCATTTCGCTCATACCGTAAGCTTCGTGGTTGGAATGAGCTTGAGCGAAGGCGACATGGCTATTGTCTGAAAGGCCATACATACCACCTGCACCGCTGGTAGAACTATAATCATAGTCATCAAAGTTCGGTGGACGGGACGAAGCAGCAGCGTCAGCAGCTGCAGCTGCAACATCTTCATCGAATTTCTGAGCGCGACGGCGGCGAACGGCTGCTGAGATGACCCATACGATGACCGCAAGAGCCACAAGTCCAGCGACTGTGAATACACCGGCTACTGCACCGGTATTGTGAAAGAAACTGGTTGACCCAGAAGCAGAAGAAGAAGCAGCAGGAGAAGAAGTCAGAGAGGGAGACTGGTTTACAACGCTTGTGATAGTGATAGTTTGACTATTGGAAGTGACAAGGAAAGTAGATGTTGAGCTGCTGCTAGCAATGCTGCTGGTTGATATCGAACCCGAGGTCACGGATGTAGACGGGGTTGAAAGAGAGGATGAGGAAGAAGACGAGTTCGTCGACGCAGGGGTGGACGACGTTGATGAGAATGTCGTGCTCGATGACGTTGTCGAAGTAGTGCTAGATGTGGACGAGCCTGAGCTGGTCGACGAGGTGGATGTTGTAGTAGTCGTGCTTGAGGTCGACGTACTAGACGAGCTATAGAAAAGACCCAAAAAAAATAGGAAAGACGACAATGTGAGGGCGTTAGTCAGACGTACGTTGGCGGGAAGAGAGAAAGAATAGGCGGGGAACTAGCATCTGTGTATAGAGATGAATAGACTGGTTAAACGAACAAGGATAAAGAGCCTGCTCACCAGACGCCATCGCTATGTGACCATCCGACACAAGAGCGAACAGAAAACAAGACGAAGACTGGGCTCGGTGCCGACGCCCGCCACGCAGGACGCATCCATTAGTATGCTTTTGGCAATCATTACTATATTTGATTATCGCCCTTCACACACACAACAATGAGCCTGCACTCACTGCGCATCGACTCGGGTAGACTCGGACGTCTGCTGTAGCTATGTGCCCTCCTTCTGGATGGCACTCAGCGGAGAGATTTCAAATCACTATGGACAATGTAAAAGCACGAATTGCAATTCTGATACAGTCACTACAATCACCTCGGAAGAAGCCTAGAAGCCTAAGTTGAATCATAAGTCGTTCATTTCCCCTTGGATGTTAACTGCCTCCTGCATCCTCACCCAACATCCATTCTACAAAGCAGTGCCCAGAGTTACAAACAGGATACCATATAATTGGAAGCCGTAACAACTCATATGAGCATGCATCGTCAGATGTGTCTTCAACCATATCTTCTCCACACTTCTCCTGGAGCCCCAGAAGATGGTGGTTTTGACGCCGGATTGGCATCTGGATCGAGCGAGATCTCAGAGAATGATTGCAGAAGCCGGATGATCATCAACGAAACTTCGTTGTATGCGAACTAGACAACACTTAGTGCCATGCAAAGCATCATCGTGCAGGACGAAGAGGAGCATACCTGTTGCGCTGAACATATTCTTGGACCCGCGTTGAAAGGTAAGAAGATATATGGGTTGGCGGTCAAGTATATCCTCAGTCGATCGTCTAGAAATCGATCTGGATCCAATTCAAGAGCTGTGCATTGATTTCTACTGTGAGGTCGCGATTTCGGTCAGAAGATGTTGCACACCATCCGGGCCCCATAGATCTTTCCTCCTATGCATTAAAAACACAGAGTATACACACCTTCCGTTTAATAAGTTCAGGTCCGGTGATCCGGTAACAAGGTGCTCTACTCACATTGTATTTTTCGGTACCTAGAACGTTTTTCCATCCATTATGGATGGCCATATTGTCTCCTTCGTGGAAAGTCTTATGTTAAACGGGCTATGTAGTATGAACCTTGCATCAAATCAAGATCCTCCACAAGGTTTTACTCACACTGAAGGATACAGGCGCAGCGTTTCTGAAAGGCGCTCGATCAGTTAATCATTTATAAACAAAAGCCAATTTCCCCACCGTTAATCACCGCTCTAAGATACATCATGTCTCTCAAGTTGTCGTACTTCGGAGTCTTTGTGGTGCCTACTTTACTCGGAATTTCTCTGCGTAAACGAGCAATGACATTTGAGAGTTGAGCGAGCATGCCCACAACAGATGTCAGCGTAGAAGCGGTCTGGATACCAGGCCAAACTCAGCCTCGTACTGAAGATCTATGCACCGCTCGACAGAACGTATCTCTTCCCGCAATCATGATATTAAGAGTTTCATCCTTGATAATAGTTGGACCTGCGAACAAGATGAATATGGAAAATCAAGAAAGCAAACAACGAGTTCCACCATCTGTGAGTTTAACCAGATGTTCCAGCGGAGTCACGTCGTCGTCTTCTTCGTTCCCATTTCAGTTCACGTTCAACATTTCATTCGATCCCTTCTTCATCAGGGCTCTCTCAACAATAGGATCAATGAATGCTCCAATCACATCCACCCTCTTCTTAATCCGATCTTGCAAAAACCCAATCATAGGCCATGCAGTGCTGTAGCAAACTTTTTTGCCATGGTTTCCTGAGCAGATACGAAAGAATTGGCAAACACATTAGAGGGGTGCTGCGCTAACATGCAGGCTGCGGAAGTGTGACTAGGGTGATAGTTGAGTCCCGCGGACAAAGAGCAGACATCAGTGCCGAAGAGAAATTCAGTCGCACAGTCAAGTGTAAAACGAGAAACGATATCCTGAGTATTTTGAGTTAGTTCAAGGTAACAAGACGGAAATGACGTAAATTGACATACCTGGATATCAACGGCACAGTCTTTGCTGAAACGCGCTTTCATCTGGGAAATTGCATCTACAGCGTGCCTATCGAAAATCCGAAAGTGCTTGCTCGTCTCGGGTGAAGAACGGTCTCGTCATCGAACGGTGAAATCTATTTGCAAAAAAAAAAAAAAACTCAAGGAAGCACATTCAGGTAACAAGTGAGGCAACATACTTCCATCTCTCTCCATCCGAGTTGAATACACCGGTTCCAAGAAGTGGTTCTGTCAACTCGTTGAACGTCTTGCCTGTCAATAAAGATGGGAAGTCGTCGACTAGTAGAATAGTTCAATCACCAACCCTTTTCAAAATTATCAAAGTTGGTAGCAAGAATGCTCTACGCCTCGCCATTCGTATAGCCGCGCCTCCATAAGAAAGTGCATTAAAGCTCACCTTAATATACTCGGGCTCGGTCGTAATGATTCATGAGTCATTACATGAGAATGGCACTTGCCCACTCTTCTTCGCTTCATCCAACGTCATGCCGTCAATGTACTCCATCACAACCATGGAAAGATGGCCGTAGGTCGGATCCCCATCTTGAACTCCTACCTTTCCATAATACAAGAGCTGAGGTGCCAAGTTTTCTTCGCAAGTATCCGATGCGCCTCTGCACCGTAGCGTTGCACAAATTTGATGACAATCAGTTTCGATGGCACCTCCACATCTTTCGCAAGAAACGTGACACAGGTCGAATCCACCTCGAGAGGTCTTAGATACGCAAATTCAACAACTTGTTTGTTATCGTCGAGGTATGCACGGATAGAGGGACAGAAACGTGGATGAACATCATTATGGCCGTGTGGCATGAGCTGAAGTCCATCGAAATAATCACGCAGCTTGTCGAAATTCCTTTTCAGTGCGTACATGACGTGCGCAACCCGATCGCAATGCTTTTCATTCAGAGTAGTGTCGAGTGCCACCCAGATTAAGTCTGTCAAACGCTGGACGATCACTTTATGCGTAAAAACGGCGCCCATAACTGCAAACCACGGGCCAGCATTTGCAAACAGAAACATCGGGCAGCAAGTATTATTGCGTACGTTGTCGTGCTGAAATCGAAAAAAGCTGACAGGGCAAGATCGACAGAATGAGTGCGTCGACTTACCTCCGACTGGACCCAATACCGAGCCATTGATAAGCCTGCTTGTGTGGATGGGTCACTGCCTCCATCTCCCAGTTCTTTTTTATCCTCCTTGAGCAGCACTGCTATGGACTCGCTTATCTCTCTGCCCAGGAATATCTCAATTACACCATCAGGCGACATTCTATCTGAGTTGGACACTCTGCTTATGCCGCCGAGGATGCCACGTAAAGGTGGTTCAGTAGCGCGCCTGC
>QGOD01000051.1:7027-18338 GCA_003313065.1 Sarcodon sp. MG97 | reverse complement strand
ATTTTTTGGTTCGCATCCATGGCAGATGAACATAAGATTGGCAGATGGATACCATTACGGTGTGGCATTCTTACACGTAAAACGCACACACACCATTCAGGGAGGGATCAAAGTGGGTGTTTATTTATTATTATTTTCCCTGGACGTTTCTCGCGCTGACTGCAGTGCCCAATATCACAGAGTCCCCTTTTCCGTGCGTGTTTCACCAGACGACGCACAGATCCTGGGGCTTCTTCTACTCTTGGGAGGTCCGTTGATAGGTCTTTCACCGAAAAAGATGGGAGATAGGTCTATCCCCTCCAGAACTGCACCTTCTAGGGAGAGAACAGTCAGAGCTGCCGTACCGTATCTCCGACAGGGGGAAGCATGTTGGCTTCCTCCCGATTATAGATATTTGGATCCTCGTATTTCCTTTTGACGCCTCGAGTCGAAATTTGCTCTATTCTCGTACAACTCTGGAAAGATGACGATCATCGACTTTTCTAATACACGTTCTTGACACGATTTCGTTCCCTTTGGTCTTGAATTTGTACTAGTGACATTTCCGGACTGTTATGATATATACTTTTCTTTTGACTATGATCAGAGTCAGATCCCATAAAACTTGTCTGTTCCAGTTTGGGGCACCCAACAAGACCGCTCGCTGTTGATACCCAGACAATAACGAACAAGTAAATTAATTACTCGTGTTTTCGCGCAAGTGTGTATGTCTATACATTGCAGTAAATAAGCAAACAACATACACAGCTCAATAGTTGAACCGTAGATACGACTCGTTCACCAAAAGTACCAAAAGCATCACCCCTTCCATATTATTTATATATATTAAAAAAAAAAGGCATACTTAGCTGTGCTCCTCGGTATCCGCCACTTCATTTTCGTGGAACAATTCCTCTCGGACTCTCTCCGCCTCGGCAACTTCTTCGACCACTGGTCCTTGCTCCTTCAACAAGTCCTGGAAGCCTTCAGACGATTGCTCCGTCCGCTCGCTGTCCTTCACAAACTCCACTGGTGTATTGGTCATCTCGGTCGAGGAACCATCCTGAGCGGGATTCTTGTCCTCATCCACCAGAGGTTGCTTCTGCCTGATCTCAGCCGCTCCCTTAGCACCCTCGATTGTGCTAATCACCTTGTCCATCATCACCTCCTCGTTCGGCTTATCTTGAGCAAGAGTTTTCGCCTCTTTGACAGGCTCAGCAGCAAAGATATCTCGTCCCGGCTCGGCTTTTCCCATTGCAACATGTGTCTCAGAGTCACCCGGTGGATGGTTCGGGTCCTGTGCGAGTTCATCGTCCACGACAATGGCTGCTCGTCCTCCCTCTTCGCCACCTACGATTGCAACAGGTGGGTTAAATTTAGTTGGTATAGCAGCGCCAACCCCACCGTAGTGAGAATACTTTTCCACCTATTTAGCTATCAATACGCAGAAAATTCCAAGAAAAACTCACATCAGTCAGGAAATCCTTACTGAGGCGCACGAATCGTGGTCAGTTTTGCACTCTCATATCAGACGAGAAGACTTACCAAGAGAAGTCCCAAGTTCTCAACCACTGCGCATTAGTACAGCTTTTTTGAGTCCACATATTCCCGTATGCCAATGGACTGAGATAACTAAAGTTCCAAATGGCGATGACAACCAGAACAGCTGCAATCTGTAGGCGAATCTTCGGCCTCAGCGCCGAAGTGACCAAATCAAAGAACGAGCAGAACAGCAGGATAGAAAAGTATAAAGCAGGGAAATAATGGTGCAAGAATAACTGACGAGCCATGAGGAAAAACGGAACGTAATGCATGAACCACCCGACAAATAAGAATCCACATAGAGAATCGTACTTGACAACCTTTGCTAGAAATACAAATTATAATTCATATAAACATTTGAGAATTGGCACCAGTGTCTTACAATTGTCGAAATCTCGGTAACCCCGCTTACTGCGGAGGGTCAAGAACCCTCTGACAACAATATAGGCAAAAACTGCAGCGGTGCTCAACCACCATACTGTCGGGTTGCCGATAAGATATATCTGACGGTGGTCTTTTACCCAGAAATTCTACGTATTGAACGGTCAATGCTCTTCTTTACTCGTAGCAGTGGACAATACTTACGATACCGCGGCGCAAAGTAGGCCAGGACTCAGGTCTAGAGTCATAAGCATGTCGATCGGTAAGTCCAGCGTTGGTTGTCCACATGACTTGCTGCAACTCGATGAACTTTGCCAAGAAGCCAGGCAGTTTGTAATTGACTTTGAGAGCATCCTCCGGGACTGTCCCGAAATCAATCAACGGGCAATTGAAAACAAAGGAAGCGTCCTACGATTGCTATGGGTGGCTGTCTCGACATACCAGAGCGAGTTCGCTCGCATCGCATTCTTGTTACAAGTGACTTCCTGCTGCTCAAACCCCCAATCCGGCAATTTGACTTTGTGTGAAAAGAGATAACATCCCGTCAACTCGTGCCTCAATCGGAAATGTGTCTTCAGAGTCCTCAGGCGATTCCAAGATTCAGGATCTTTCTTGTCTCCCTTTTCGATCTCGACAATCCAATGGTCGTTCGCATCACCGACATAATCAGGAATTCCATAGCCAGAGACTTCATTCTGGAAATCCACGTCAGAGACGGGCGGTCTGAAATCGTGAGAGTGGAGGTGCTTCTCCGTAGACAAATGTCGCAATTTGACCCGCATGTTGGCCGTAATGTATGTTAGCGGTTGATCCATCCAATCAGTATCCGGATGACCCTCATCCGTGCCATTTATGATCAGCCAATCGTTATTTGCATCACGATGAGGGTATAAAGTAATCTGTTGTTCTGTGGACGATGTGAATCTTTGGGACGAAAACAGAAATACATGACACACGTTCGCTGCCGCCGGGATAGTTGTGTGCATGTGAATGCAAATAGCCTCCTTGCGTATTGACATGCCGAATGGAAACTGTAGACCCAATTGCAACATCTAAGACCAAACGAATGAGTTCCCATCGCATGAAATGATCATCCTACAGCTCTGACCTGCATATGTATCTGTCATACTGCGACCACCAAGAGTATGTTGGAATTCCGAACTCATAAATCCATCACCTTCACCCGAGTTCTCGAGTATAAGGAAATGGATCTCGAACATCGCCATATAAAACAACACAGGAATAACAATCAAGCAAAGTGCACGGGCCATGAAGTGTCTCATCCATAACTTGGGAGACACACGAAGATCGCCAAGAAGTACCCACAGTTGATTGAGTGTGCTTAAACCAACGGTGGCGATCGTGAACAGTCCTACCCACTTGCAACTTGCGACCGCACCAAGGGATAATCCTGTCAGAACAAGCCAAGTCCACCAGCCCTCAGCGAATGGTTCGTGTTTGTCCTCGTTGCAAAACCCGCACCAAAGAAAGATTGTGAGTGCTGTGAAGAATAAGAGAGGGGAGTCTAAGAGGATGTGTCTACTCTGAGTGACCAGACCGTTCTCAAAAGTGACAAAGAGCGCAGCGAGAAGTGCAGTCGTGGCCCGACAATCAAGCGCCCGTAAAGTCAGGTAGGACAACGGGATCGTTGCGACGCCTAAAGTGGCTGGTAGCATCCTCATTGCAACATACGGGACTCCTTCGTATGGCCTAAAATACAGATAAGGTAGGCCAGATTGAAAAGGCGAAGATGTGCGCACTTTCCGATGTCTTTGAAATCGAATTGTCCATCGTAACCGAAGATGAATGCAACCAAAGTAATCAAGAGTTTGGCCAATGGTGGATGGACGTCGATAAAATATTGTGTTTTGATGTACTTGGAAGCAAACTTGCCGAAATGCACTTCGTCAAACCTAAGAGGTCGTGGATGACCTTGTTTAGCTCGTACACAGCTTTAACATAAAAACTTACACGACACTTGTTGGCTTAGACAGCCTAAACGTCCGCACTGCACATGCCACAACAAGAATTACTAGTAACAACTTCCATTCACCTGGCGTTATGTTAAGACCTCCTGGTGGATGCTGTTTTCTACCTGATAGGTAATTTTTGGATGCCAAAGCTCTTCGTTCATCCGCGTCAAGATGATCTTGCTTTGGATGCGGAAACCGCTGCGTGTGCTGTATTGGTGCGTATGGCGGATTTAATGGTGGTGGTGGTGACGGTGGCCGTCTAGCACGAACACTAGCTGCCATTTAGAGGAAGGAATATGATCCTCTAACCAGTAGAGAAGATTTGAAAGAAGATGTCTGGGTCGAAGACTCGAAGAGTACAATCGTGAAATATGGTGGTGGTGCTTGACGTGTAGTATGCTGATCCAGCCACTGGCACTCCCACAACGTTGTTAATAGACCTGTTTTAAACTCTACAATTACCGATTCTACTACTATCGAGAAAGCTCTCCTTCGTTCAACTTGCGAAATTTGTTGGCTTTGCTCCCTGACGAGCAGAAGGCATTATTTATTATTAGAAAACTGCCACATCGTCCCTGGGAAATTAACTTCTTACACGTGCCAAATGGTCTCAAGTTCACAAGACAACGTCAACAACAACTAGTTGACAAAGGTGCAGTATATAGACACAGAGACGAATTGGAGAAAAGTTAAGCTGCACACTGTATGACTTACATAGGTCCTGTATGCCGCACATCACATTCATCCAGTTTCTTGCACCTACAAATCAAGGTCAGAATGTAAAACAAAGAGAGAGCAAAATCAGGGATGCTACATCGCAAGCGAATGTGTTGAGCGCATCGGAGGGGCTGTGTATGGGCAACTCCTGTAAATCCCTTCAGCTCTAGAGCAATCTGGCTCATCGACCCATGATTTGGAAAGTCTGTAAAAGAAAGGAACAAGGCCTGCTTCAGTTTCTCACGTTTGCCACGCTACCTTAAAGTCAACTGGCCTTGGACCATGAGGCTCCAGGAGGACTCTTGTTATCAATTACAGAGATAATTAGCATTCTGAAAGATCATCCCTATGATGTGAGAAGTAGAACCATGGGTATCCCATTAGCTACTTTATGTTCCAGTCAGAGAGGTTTTGCTGCTTGCGTGTCATAGTTATCCTGTTCATGTGTTTATTTGTGAGCCAGTACTTTGGTTCATCTTTACAACAATAATCGCTGCAAGTTTGACTTTCACCATGGACCGGGGTAAATAACATGGTAGTGAATAAGCTTAATTTTTTTCGCCCTGTGTAGCATCGCTTTACTCTAGTACTAGCGAAATTACACCACAATACAAGTAGATTTTTTTATGGTGAATTTCTCCTCATGGTGAAGGGCCCGAGCATACATATGGGGTAGACTCATAAGAAGGACAGCTGCATGCCCTTGATTATCTACTTCCTCCGTTGAAAGTGGCATTAGTGCTGGTTAAGGTTGGTTTATTTGTCGTGAGTGTACAGAAGAGACGGTGGATTATGTCCGCACCCAAGAGATAATCATTGTCGGAGTATGATCTATACCTAAGAACCATCCTGAGTTGGTCAACTCTCAAGGTGTAGTTTATGACTGGACAAAAAAAAAAGCCTTGGCCCACGTGATACTAGGCACTTTGCCAGAAATCCGTTAGCAACTCGACGATGGCGACATCGAGCATCTTCAGTCTGTCGCATTCCATCCCGACCACGCGATCCCCGAAGCTGACAACAATCATCCGTCAGACCCGTTCAATATAACCTACCCAACAGCAGTCCAAACCTCCCTCCCCTCCCAAGCTCTATTATCGCGCTTCGATCCTTCCGGAAAATACGTAGCAGCAGCCCGGAACGATGGTTCAGCTACAATCTGGGACCTAGACACAAGGAATGCCATCAGGTGGCTTGAAGGACATGTCAAAGCTGTTACGAGTGTCGAGTTGAGCTTTCTGTCGAGCTCGTATACGAAATACGACATTGAAATGTTTTGCTGTGCAGTTGGTCCAGAAACTCGAGATATGTTTTGACTTCTTCTAAAGATTGGAATGTCATCATTTGGGATTTGGTGCGGCTCTCGGACGTTGACCCGCCTCAGCGGAAAAGGACAATTAGATTTGACGCCCCAGTCGTCTCGGCTGCTTTCCATCCAAGGAACAGGTCTGTCATTTTTATCCATGACAAATTTATCTATGTTCTAAAACCGTCCACAGCCAAATATTACTGGTACTATTGAGTACTGGGGAAGCATATATCGTGGATTTGCGAAAAGATCATAAGGGTAGATTCGAATTATGTGATTTCCAAGAGGAAGATGACAGGCAAAGGCACGTACCCGTTTTGCAGATGTTTGAGGCACCCTGACGGTGCATATAAGATCATCTGCCATGACAGTTGCCCGGTTTGATCCCTCCGGAAAACTTGTGTTTGTCGGGACTTCAAATGGCAATATTTTGGTGTTCCATACAAGAACCAAATCTGTTCGTAATTATTCATCTCATAATGTGGTAGATATTGATGTACTTTGCTTCAAGGTGGTCGCAAGGCATCGAGTATCAGGAGCAGGGATCATGCGTGGTCTCGAGTTCACAAAAGGCGGCCGGTATGTTGACTTCTCACACCCGTTTATTTTCATCCCCCTTTGCTATCACATATCCTTACGCACCCCGCAGTCGCCTGACAACAAACTCATCAGATCGTACTATTCGACTATTTAACCTTCCTACCTATCCCATGCCACTTATGGCCTCCTCGATACCTGCAACGCCCCATCCATCCGAACCTGCAATACCTCCAATAACAGTCCAAAGCGAATATATCCTCGAACAGGAGTTGGACCCAGTGCACCGATTTAACGATCCTATTAACAAGACCGCTTGGCACGCAATGTCATTCAGCCCAGACGGTGATTGGCTGGCTGGAGGTGTGCACCTCAACTCCATTTCACTTATCTGCGATCTCTTGACAAAGGTCCATCACCGTTTTAGGCGCCGCAGATCCCGCAACGCATAAAATCTACATTTGGGACATTCAACGCAACGGGCAATTTACCACAACATTAGATGGAGGGCGGGAGCCTCTAGTTCACGTTGATGTATGTGCCTCTTCTCCTTTGCATCGTAGTCAAATGCTCATATATACAAACTTTGTCCGGATAGTGGCACCCAAACAAAGCAGTCATAGCTTCCACTACAAATCAGGGAACAATACTTATCTGGCACTGCCCAACGCCTGAACGATGGGGTGCCTTCGCCGGCGGGTTTGAAGAAGTTGACGAGAACGTGAAGTACGAAGAGAGGGAAGACGAGTTTGATATCGTACGTGTTTCATTCATATGCTAGACGAGATCTTGGACTTACAGTGTTTACAGGAAGACGAAAGCGAGATAGCGGAGCGAAAGATGAGAGAAGAGGAACAGGTAGTCGATATCGAGGGGGACAGCAATGAAAAGCCAGAACATGCAACAATTGCAACCTTGGCACTTCCTACATCGGCTAGACAGTCGTTATCACGCCCTCATTCTGAACATGCAACTCCAGCACCAGGTACTCCGGTACCATCTACCATAGGCAGTGGAGAACGCACAAATACTTCTGTCAATGGTAACGGAGTCGAAATCGTCGATGATGACGTCGCTTGGGCAGAAGAGGACCCGGATGATGATGTACCTGGATGGAAGCTGAAGATTGTCATGGAAGACGACCGTGATTTCATGTAGTAAATTCTTCGCCGCGGCACAGATTTCATCTGTTCTCTAGGTATATATTGTACAGACGTTACAATGCAATAGTCTGAGCACGAATGAGCACAAAATATAGGAGAGAAAAAAAGTTGAGAATAACAAAACCAAAGAAAATGTACAGGCCGTAATAACATTATATACAGAATAAGAGCGTAGCAGAAATGCAAGGCAAGGCAAAAGACGGATACACAAGTCGAAAATGGAGTATAACAACCACATGAAAGTGCACGACAAAGTTTGAAGAGTTGAAGAGGAACGCTGAAATTATGCGTCAACAAAGCGAGATATGAAGAGACAGCGAGTGAACGGTTGAAATCCTGCCATACAATAAAGGTATAAAGCAGGTGGCACAAGCGCTCTCCCCCGTCCCATGTGTGGGTCTATCATCACACATTTAAGGACTGCCCATTCGATGATCTCCTGTTACATCTGCCCCCCTATCATCGCCATCTGCATCCTCACTAGCAGCGCTGTACATACTAAGTGTGTCTGATGAACAAGATGAGTGAGTGGGTCGTATTGTGGGTTCATCATCCGTAGAACCATCTACATCTGTTTCCGTGCCAGCCTCACTGGTTTCAGCATCAGAAGCATCGGTCTCGCTAGAAATGGTAGCAAACGATGCCTGCCGAGGACGCACTTGCGGTGTCCTAAACCCATTCTTTGGGTATCCGGAACTAGCATTATGTGATGGCGCAATAGTGCCCCCATAAGCATCAACTGCTCCCATGGCTTGCATGGGAGCTGTAAGACCCGTGGGCACCTTGACAGTTGGCGGAGATACATCAGAAGGAGTGGGAGAGGTGCGAGTCTCGGAAAAAACGAGTAATTGTTCAGCATAACGTTGAAGTTCTCGCGGTGAGATCGTCAGCCGAAAGTCGTTAAGTAGGAGGAACTGCAGCTCTAGCTGATTAAGTTCTGATTGTGGTAGTCCTCCAACCTGAGATAAATCGGATGAATAAATAAGGCCAACATAAGCCACAGAAGAGCGCTCTGTAAGACGTACCTTGGCATAGCGAGAATTGGTGTAGAATACGTCACTGAAGAATTTACTTGCCACCGTGACACCAGCAATAACTAACCGATGAATGTTGTACGAATCGATTACAAATTGTTTGCCGCTAGCCTGGGTCGCTAGTTTGGACATTCGGTCAAAGTAAACCAGAAGTGATAAGAAGACTTCGTTAGTTGTTGGGCAGTATTTGAGGATTCGGAGGAGATATGACTCCAGTGTGATTGTTGGAACATTCCTAGCGTGGAAAGAAAGGGAGGAGGAGGTATTGCCAAGAGCTGATTTAGAGGCTGTGGTAAGCGTTTTCCATACGGGCGACTGTGAATGGTCGAAAGGTAATGAACTTGGCTGAGATGAACTCAGGTCTGCTCTAGGGGGATGCGTGGATAGGGAATCGTTGGCAGCGGCAATTTGGGTCAGCAAGGAAGCAAGGAGTCGGAGCAAATCGTGAGCAGGGAGAGCATGGATATCAACAGACTCGTGTTGTGGCTCTATTTGTGGCGGTTTGAGATTGATTTGCTTTGCGGAGTGCGGACATGTATGACAATGTTGTACTGGGGGCGCACGATGATGAGAAGAGGGGCTTTCAACTGATGAGGAGCGACTATTTGACGCCACAGCTGACTGAGCTGTCGACGCCGAGGACGATTGGAAGAATGGGATTGACGATGAGGTGGAGGAGGAAGAAGTAGACAAAGTTTTTCTAGAATTGTGTCTAGAGGGACGGGTCGAAGTGGATGTTGACGATGATGCAGACTGTGGTCTGAAATCAGCAGCAGGGTGAACGAGTGCAAGCATCATGGAACAAATGGGATGATTGAAACGACGATGACGAATTGAATACGGGAGAAGACGACCGTGCTCCTGTTACTTGATTGTCGTCTAAAGGAAATGAATAACCAAGTATTTTTTTTGTTCAAGAGAAAAGGCCAGCACACAGCGGATACAACACCTTTGTCACCCGCGTCACGTCACTCTTCCGCGTGTTGTGCTCTCCGCTATCCTCAGCTCAAGTTCTACTGTATTCCCTCAATCCAGAAACTGCCTTGGCTGTATATCCCAGCCTTTCCTGTCCACGCTTGACGTGCTGTAAGACAAATTCTTCATCAACATGCGGGCGCCTCCAACTCACGGGCCTGAGATTCTGATTAACGCTGTAATACTCGGTATCCAAATACACTAAACCTCGTCAATATTGTTTTCGCCCGGACTTATTGACGCTTGCCCCATGCCTCTTGCTTTATAAGCATCTCGTCGTTGATCAACTTTTACTACCCTCAAAACTACAATTTGACTACTATGCCGCCTCCCATCACATCACCCATCTTCACTTAGCGATCACATGGACTGTTTCATCGTCCACCCTTTTTCGCTTCCCCAAACTTGTTCCCATACTTGGTGCATCGCTCTCGTTCTCTCCACCTGATGAAGATTCTGCGTGATGCTACGATTGGAGTTAGCCTCGTATTTGTCGATGGAACAAAGACATACCATCCGAGGTCTTCTCCCTGATCCAGACTCCACATTATGAGGTCCAAACCAGGCATCTAACCTGTTCACCAGTCCAGCTGTTTGCGGAGAACTCTTCATTAAGCTTCTGTCCCCTCTTCGTGCCCCTGCCTCCCCAATGGACCCGAGCCTTTGTCTGATGAATCTAAGGTTCATCAAAAGCGCTGCTTGTGACGGCTCCTTTGTTTTCTGCTTGTATACAACTTGTGCCTCAACTGTCCCTAACTCTTTGTCTGCAGTGATTACCCTCCTTGTTGGCCAGTGGATAGATTTGTGATAGACAAGATGTTGTACCCGTTGAGGGACTTGAGTTGCATGGAATGAAAGTGCATAAGCATCTTGTAATGCACCTGTAATTTTTGCATCTGATGACTTCTCTGTAGGACTGGAACTATAGTGATCAATCCTAGCTCCTTTAAAAGGTGCAAATCCTTTAGAATGCTCTACTCCAGAACTTGAAAGCTGTGTATTAATATTTGTGGGTGCAACTGTTGGATAATTTGGAATGGAGAGAGGAGGACAAGTAGATTGTACATTCTTCTTGGTCTTCTTGGCTTTGGCAGAAGAGTCATATGCCAAGAGTGCATTGTGATTATCCTCTGCCTCAGAATCAGGAGACTCTGAATGATTTATAGTAGTCCATGATGGTAGGTCTTGTAAAGGTTGAGTTCTAAATTGGCCTGCCAGTAAGGAATTTCCGTGTGGACTTTTGCCTGTTATTATCTCCTCAAGAGCTGCAACCTTCTGTAGATAAGGAGAAATATTGGGTGTATGGCTGCTTGGTATAATACTAGGAGAGACTTGTAATATGGAAGGTGCTTGATATGCAGTCATGATAGTGCCTTCAAAATGATATACTATTACACAATGAGTATGGGCTAACACCAAAGAAAGTTAGCCAACATACTTACAAGCCCTCAATTAGTGGTGTTAATATCTGAATAGTAACAGATAGTTTGAGACCAGGATTAGAAGGCTGAATAATAGCAGAAGAGATAGAGGGAATGATAACAATGGCAAACAGAACTGAAAGCAAGATACAGAATTATATATATATAAACAAATATAAACAAAGTAAAACAAACAGACAAACAAAACCCTCATAGCTTAAAAAAATGCAAGACAAGAATAGTCATTAACAAACCAGTTTGTAATGTCCGACACCAAGAC
>QGOD01000470.1:3240-15810 GCA_003313065.1 Sarcodon sp. MG97 | reverse complement strand
TAGGTATTTCAAGGAAATACTCATTATCTTTTCCTCTCCACCTTTTTATACCAAGCATGTGCATCTATCTACGATTGATAACCCAGTCTCATTGATAATCCATCAAAATCCCAAGTTCTGGCCATTTTTCAAGGACACTCTTGGTGCTTTGGATAGTAGTTATATTCGTAGTGCACCTCCCACATCTAAGCGAGTGCCAAATAGAAACTGCAAGGGTTTGGTCTCACAAAATTGTTTATTTGCCTGCACATTCGATATGAAGTTTGTCTATGCACTGACTGGGTGGGAGGGATCAGCAACTGATGCATGTGTCTATGAAGATGCCCAATCTACTGACCTAGTCATTCCTAAAGGTAAATATTATCTTGCTGATGCTGGGTATCCATTGTGCGATAAGCTTCTTGTTCTCTACTGTGGTATCTATTATCATCTTGCTGAATGGGGTCATGCAAATGCTAGGTAAGTTTTTCTTCAAAATCCCTCTTGTAGAATCAAATTTTAATGTATTATAGACCCAAAAATAAGGAGGAACTTTATAACCTTCAACATGCATCAGTCCACAATATGATAGAATGCATTTTTGGTATTCTAAAACGACGATTTGACATCCCTCTCCAAGCACTAGAGTACAACCTTGAGATCTAAGCATGAATTCTATCAGCCTTATGCACAGTCCACAATTTTATCCAATCATACAAGCCAGAGGAAGCACAACTCCTCGACATTCAGGCTAGAGACTCAGTCAATTTGGATAATGATGGTTTCACAGTAGATAACAATTATCTAGTAAACGAGACCTTGAAAAATACTGCAAGTCTCAAGTGGGATCAAATTGTGCAAGATATATAGGATGATTATCAATGTGTTTGCCGTGAGAGGGAGGATAGTTTATCGGATGAGGAGCTAAGTAATGAGATGGAGAATAGTGAAGATAAAGATGAGCTGGAGAGTGAAGGCAAAGAGTTGGAGAGTGAAGATAAAGAGCTAGATAGTTACCATGAATGTGCCTCCTAGAAAGTATTACCGATAGATCTAGGATCAGTTACAGTAATATATTCAGTATCTTCGAACACAATATGATTCTCAAGATATAATCTACAAGCTTGTTAAGAACACAACAACAGCGATGACAACAACAATAATAACCGTAACAATAGCAACCACTACTAATTATACACAAGAAATGATATGGGCAAGGTAAAGAAGAAGAGACTACAGCTATAATTATGTGGTAGTGGTCTTATAGTTTTTTAACTACATATGAAGCCAAGAAAGACATACTTCATTATTCTGTATAAGTTGGAGGTAAACCTTGGCAGTCGACAGATTGTTGGTAAAAATGATAATCATTATCACCTTCTCATCAGCTGTCAATCTATCATCCAACTCTTGAATAAATTGTATTGCACACTTTCGATCAAGATTCTCTGGAGTCTCTGTCTGATGCAAAGGCTCAATATTGACCTAGTTAATGAGATCACCAAGCCTATTTAGTATTGCAAACATGCTCATCTTTGCAGGCCCATCTGAGACATTCTGAGTGCCAGAGAGGACTGAATCAGTTTGATTAGATACTAGGGCTCCCTTTTTATTTGTATACCTTGCAACCCCTCCTATATGACCTCCTCTATCTGAGCCTCCTCTATGAACAATCTTATCCAAGCTCCTAGCCTGAGTACAAATAGCCCCCAATGATGAAGCCTTTCTCTTTTTTGAAGTGTTCAATAACATGTCTGAGTTATTACTTGTAAAGACTGTGGAGTCATCCACTAAGTCCCACCTGCTAAGAAGTCCAGGTACTTCTAAGCTGGTTCTATCCTGTGGTAGATTGAATGTGCCTGAAGGATTGCTATGATTGAGCCTATTGCTGTTAATCCAATCTGCCAGTGAGCTATGGTTGTCTCCAGCCTGGGGAATATCCGAGATTCTAATTCTATTCTGTGGCGGTATATTTAATAGAGGGTTAAACCTATCACTATTATTGAACCAATCACTCAAGCGTCTACCAGAGACTTCAGGAGATAGTTCAGTAGAAAATGTATTGGTTATATGAGGAGCCTAACTTGGAGACTATAAAGGAGGGAGAGAGAGAGATAGCGTAGCAATTAACTGCATCATAACCAATAAAGAGGGAAGTAATTATGTTATAACAGTGGAATTTGAAGGAAATGACTTGGGCTGTATTGTAATAGATGGGGGAATTACTTGTGATTATGCAATAAGCAATGGATCAATAGTGGATAATATTGTATAGGAGCTTAATTCTACCTAGAGCTTAGCTTGGAGCAGAATCCCCAGTCGCAATCCAATACTATGATCATTATTATTCTTATCTACAGCTAATGGCTCAGGAGAATCACCTAATTGGGAGGTAGCATGAAATGCTCCATCTCCTTAAGCACCACTTCCTGCAGGAAGAATGTCTTGCATTTTTTCGTAGTAATCCCATCCATGATTTTAAAAGGGCTACATGGGAGCATTTCCCTACCAACATACTATCAATAATAAAGAAGATGATGACTGATATAAAAACAAACCCTTTGCTTTATGTATGTATCCCATATACTTGCTGCCAATTCGCCTTGGATATTAGCTCCATGGGTGTTGTCCCAGTGAGTTCCAGATATATGTCGAAACTTCTCAATTGAACTGTAGACACCTTTGAACTTGTAAAGAATATATTGTAAATTTGTTGGACAATCTGATAATAAATCAATAACTCATGGATGCCCACTTTGTCTTACACATTTTTCCAGTCTTGACTGGGCCCTGAGTTAGTAATGGAGCAATATGTATTGCTACAGCATTGTATCCACTAGGTTTGAAGTTCCTGCCATCACTAGCCTCTGCCTTATGTTGTAAAAAATATTCAACAAGTGTGGCTTTCTCTTGAGTATTCTAGTGCGCTTTTTCTGATCCAGGGCCAGGTATGCCAGTAGGCTGTGACATAGAAAGAAGACTGATCTAAGTAAACACAGCAGTTATGGCTAGTATGGCTCTCCATAGTTGTTGTCATCACTTTGATCGATAGTTAGACATTCCACAGTATTCAGCCACTCAGTTACTGTGCATGTTTGGCAATCAATAACTATTCAAAAATATTCAAACTCAGATAGTGGCAAATCAGCGCATAATTGAAAACTTGCGTGAACTTTGGCAACTTGCGTTTGAAGTGAGCCTATTGAACAGACTCTAAAATTTCCAACTCAGTTGATCGGCATTATCTGCCGGGCCACATGCAGAAACCAATGTGATCTGTGACTTAGTTATGCAATTTGTATCACTCCTCATGAAATCATTTCATTTTAAGCATTGGCTTGAAGCTAGATAGATATGGATGGATAGGGTAATATCATTAAAACTAAGTAAATATTCCATTCACTGGTGAACATGTTGAAGTTGCAAAGTGAACTCAATACATTATATATTAGTATTATCATTTTACTCTTCCTTGCCCTTTTCATAGTGCTACGCTATTTTGTGATTTTCATCAAGTCCACTAGTATGTTTGTTCATTGTTTAGACATGTTTAGGCTACATCTGCACTACTAGTATATTGCTCGCCATTTTGGATACCTCTGAGATTATTCCCATTCTCTAAGGTCAGTAATCCTTCATACATTGTCTATTCATTCTCTTGCTAACTAGTTAATTAGTCTAATTAATATAGTACTTTAATAGTACTTCAATAGGACAACTGTCTATACTATATGTAGCTAGTAAATTGTATTTAAAGTAGTAAAAATTTTACAAGACCTCTAGATGACTTCATTTCCTCTTTCTCTTAGACTATACTAGTAAAATATCTACTATTAGAATTTTATCGATTACTACCATTTTAGTCAAAATTGCTATATTCAACCTGTTAGAATTTTATTAATTACTATTGTCTTGGCTTAGTGTTACTATATTCAATTACTCATTGTGTGGATATTATATGGTTACTATATAGCCATACCTCAAGATATTATTTAATAGTTCTTATCTCAGATTGTTGGATTATGTATCAATAATTTCTTATCCTTAGTTAGTATTTTCTCATGCTATATTATTATTAATTAGCATGTTTCTATATGATATTGTTAGAATTAGCCCAAAAGAATAGCTATATAAGTTGTGATCTTATATAGAATTAATTACTATATAGTAGTAGTACAGTAACAAATAGGCAAGCTAAATAACTATAGAGCTTCACTACATGAAGTAATTATTTAATATACTAATACACCCCCTCAAGCATAGTCGCAAAATGAATTTAGATATTAGTACCTGTAGCACCCCCTCAAAATAAGCACTAAAAAGAATTATCACCATAATCTAATAAATGAGTTTTTGTCCTCTCTTTCTATAATAAAAGTATTCAACCTTCAAAAGGTTGCAATAACTAGCAGATTTCATAGCAAATTATTAGGGATATGCAGTATACTCCAACTAACTCCTAGTACAACTAGAGAACCTTAGTTTAGGAGTAGAGTGTAAGGGGCAAGAAAAACCAAGTTAAAGTTAAGGGGAAACTATCGAAGTACAGGGTCTTTATATACTACTAGAAACTGTGACTAGTGACTGCTATCGTAATAATCATGTGATGATCTGATTGTGATAATAGAATGTCATCGAATATGATAGAATATCATCAAAGAATCAATATCATCTGATGTACTAGTATATTGGCTTGATCAGCATGATCAGCTTCTCAGTAGATAAGATAAGATAAGGACTTATAGAATAAAATGAGGATAGAACGAGAAAAATGAAAAAATAAAAATGAAAATTCAAAAATTCTAACACAAATATAGTAATATGATAGACCTAGTGGTAGCTAAGAAGATTGCTATATATCTATAGCTAATACAAAAGATCTGTTGTCAGTGTGAGGGTATTTAGGAAAGTTTTCACAATAATCTATAGGTCTGAAAGACCAACTAGAAGCTAGCATAAGATGTGCAAAATGTGTGCAAAGTTATCTATGAATATTTCACAAATAATTGAATAAAGGTACAAAAATCTAATATCAAGTGGTCCAATTGATCAAGTGAAACCTGAACAATTATAGGGGCAAAGAGCAAGAGATGTGAGATATAGAGCAAAGTATGAGAATAGATTGAAACAAGAGTAAAGATAATAATGAGAATATGCGATAAAATTGAATATCATAAATAGACTCAAATAAACTCAAATAAAATTACACCTTAGGAGAGTAGAGTAATAAGCTATTTATTGTTGAGTTTGTACAGGTTTTTATATCTAAATTTTGAGCTAAACTAAAGTAGCAAGATGAAAATATTGCTAATAAAAATGAGCTAATAAATCAATATTAGATGGAATCAGAACATCTAAAATTGCAAGACAATAATGAAAGAACTAAAATAGGAAAGTGAAGCAATTGTGAGAAATGGAGTTGCAAACTTAACTAAAAAGGAAATCGAAGTTTATTGTCTTTTGAAATAGAATTAATTAGTGAAAAGATAACAAAGAATAGAATAATTCCTTATCATATAGAAATGAGTAATAAAATATCAGATCGAAGAAGTGATGATAAGGAAAAGATGCAAAATCTTTGCAATATACTTTGTAAATGATTGGTACTTTATAATAGTTTGCAATACTTTGCAGTAGTTTGCTAAGATGAAAGTGCAATTTAGTACAATTTAAAAGATAAATGTAATAGGGGGCATATTAGCAGATTCCTGTTTGATAATTGAAATGTTGGCATTCTTTTAGCAGGCTTTCTCATTGAGAAGACATGTAACAACATAATTAATTAAGAGTTTTGACTCTTTGGTGCTATCAAGCATAATAATAAAACTCTAGTATGTGTCTGAGAGACCAAAAGTGAGTGTGAGAATAATTTCTTCATCGGCAATAGTGGCTCTAATATCTGTAAGACAGTAACTAATTTTCTGAATCTTGCTAATCCATGCTTGGATTGATTCATTTTCAGCTTTCTTAATACTTAATATCTATCGATGTAACAATAGCTAGGTTGCAAACTCTCTAGTATAGTGAATCTTCTCTAGTACTTGCTATAACTTCTTCAGGTCCCTCTCTTACATGTATAATAACTGAGAATCCTCTATTCACAGAATAATTTCTACTTAGTACTTAGCCTGCTTCTTCTGGAATTTCTTCTGTTCCTTCTAAATGCATGTTATCTCTGAGACAGTCTACCTCCTTTTATTAGCCTCTTTTTTAAATTTCTCTGGATATTCTTCATCTCTAGTAATGATATCCTAGAACTCTTTTCTTACCAATTCTGCCTCTATTTGGATACTCCAAAAACTGTAATTTGTGTTATTGAGCTTCTTGAAAGTCTGTATGATAGTCACAGTAGATATAATAGAACTTGGAAGTGATAATAGAAAAAGACTCGGCATGAAAAATAAATTGAATGGGGTGATTTGATAATGATGTAGTAGTAGTAGCTGTGCTACTCTTCACTTGAATACTGGTACTTTGGTCTGCTATGATTCAGCCCACAATAAAGGCAATATGTATATGACAATATGACTGGTAAGATTCAGTCTTCAACTAAAGGTAGAGAGAATGTGGCTTCAGCTCCACAAAGATAGAGAAAAAAAATATATGTGGCTTCAGTCTTACAAAGACAAGAACTGAGATACAACTACCCATTTGTGTTGGAATTATCCCAAAAGATAGTTTCAAGCAGCTGTGTTGATATGCCCCTGTTAATTCTATCCTCTGAAATATACTAAAACTACTATTATTTTATTACATAGCTCTTGAATATTTACAATAATACACATGAATAAAACCATCATCATAATTATTTAGTACTGTCATTACTATCATATCTCACTACTATTATCATCATCACTGAATTGTACTGATTCTCCAGCCAGTTATTTCTATTTGTTCTTTTATTCATACTAAAATATTATTCTATTCTTTTATTTTACTATTTCTCTTTTATTTGCAATTTCTCTTTTGTTTTGAAGATAATAAACTACTATTTCCCTTTTAGTTAAGTTAGCAATACTCCATTTTCACAATTACTACACCTTCCTATTATGGTTTCTCATTATTGTTTTGCAATTTTAGTGATATTTCTTAACATTTTAATATTATCTGAAACACATTTCTTAGCTTGTTTTATTAGTGATATTTTCATCTTTCTACTTTAGTTTTAGCTTGATTTCACATATAAAAGCCTGTACAAACTTAGAAATAAAAGCTTATTATCCTGCTCTCTCAAGTTATGATTTTTGAGTTTATTTGTAATATTTGATTTTATTACATATTCTTGCTCTCATCTTTATTCTAGCTTCATCTATATCTTGCACTTTATTCTATCTTGTATCTCTTGCTCTCTTCACTTTATAATTGTTTGGATTTCACTCAAATAATTGGACCCCTCATTTTAGGATTTTCTTTGATTTTCTCATGCCTCTTAACTGCTTATCTGTAAAAGATTTGCAGATAACCTTGTACCTATTTCACACATCTCCTACCAGCCTTAGTTGGTCTTTTAGACCTATAGATTATTGTATAAACTTTTCTGAACACCCTTGCACCAACAATGAATCTTTTGTATCAGCTACAGGTATATAGCAATCTCCTTAGCTATCACTAGGTCTATCATATCAATGTTTTCAGCATTGACTATACAATTATAGTAGTAAAGTGATCATTATTGATTGCCACTCCTGTACTGTTTGTCTTTTGCTATTGAAGATGCAACTCTTCTATATATTCTACCAAAGAGATACCATTCTCATATTTCTTAGCTTCTATTTGTCTGACCAGGACTAGACATAGAACTTTGTCTTGATTCTCATACTAGCATAGTAGGATCTCCCATATCTTATGAGCTATATGCATTACCTCAATTCTATATTGTGCTTCATTCTAGATATTGAGACTTAGATTTACTATGATAATATAATCATCTCTCCTCCAGACTCTCTATTCAGCTATATTAACTAGGTCAGGAGAAGCTACTTTAGGAGAGAGTATGGTCATGCCAGTAAGATATTCCTCTAGTTCTCCTATACCCATAAGTCACAACATTGATATTTTCTATGTAGTCCAGTTTTTAGCATCTATAAGTAAGTTCATTACATATAGAAAGATGATCATATTTTTAATGTTCACTACTATATTTTATAGTTTGGGATTTCTTTATTAACTGTGTAATCTGGCACTCTTTATATCAAGCATAGCAAGGAATTTGTCTTGTGAGAAGTATTCCAATTGAAAACAGAAGTATGGTATATATTAGATGATCTAGTAGAGTAATGATTGTTTGTTTATAATTCTGGGCTCATAATCTATAGAATGTGTAACTCAGTTGATATGGTAAATAACTGACATTATATATATATCTATAAATGTGTAACTATTAAGATTGTATAAATAAAAGTATTACTAGAAGAAGGGTAACAATACTACTCACTCTAGTTAATGTGGTAAATAACTGAGGCATATCTATCTATTCTCTCTTGCTTTATACTCAAACTTCAATATTCTAACTTCAACTTGTACTAATTCCATACAACACTTTGGCCCATATCCCCATATTCTCCATTCCTAATAATTAGTGAGTAGAATATTCTAGAATAATTAGGAATAGTATATAGCTTTATATTCAATAGTTGTCTCTTTAATTCTGATTTGGTTTTCCTCTTTCCCCTTACTTACCCAACTATACTATCTCTCTTATCTTAGGTTTTACTTGGAATATTTGGATTTTAGTTATTGACTAAAAAGAGACTCCTAATATAACTTTCTATTATGTGGACATCACATAGTTATCACATAGTCACTTCTTAGAATATTAGTTGATAGTTCTTATATCAAGATTTTGGATTATACATTATCAATTACTCATTCTTAGTTAGTATTCTCTTATACTATATTATTTTTACTTAGAATATTTCCACACAATATCATTGATAAATTAGCAAGTAGAATAATTAGAATAGTATATATAGTTCTATATTCTAGTAGTATCTCTTTAATTCTGATTTGGTTTTTCTCTCCTCTCCTAAACTTACCCAACTATACTATATCTTTTTTTTTCTCTCTAGTAACTAGATAGTTGAATTGTTTGGTTATTGACCAATACTTTAAGAATTCCTAATATCTACTATACAACTTGAAGCTATATTTATAAGTAACTAAGACTCAAAATATAGCCACTGTAGCCAAGATTATATACAGGGTGGAGTAGATTAGAAACTAATTTCCAACAAATATAATATAAGTACTGAAAGTCAAAGGCTAACTTGTTCTCCTTATATTGAGCATTATATAGATAAGCCAATAACAAGGTAATGAGATATACCATCTACTTATTTTCTATTATGGGTCAAGATATATTTATTTTATTAGAAAATATAACTCAAGCTACTAGAGAGTATAATATTCTAAGATCTACTGCTAGTAGTAGTATAGCTTGAAGCTCTCAATTTCAAGTTATACATATTTATCAAAATATTGCCATAATACAAAGATGAACAGGTATATATTATATAGTAGTTTCTTTGAATTATAATACTTATAAGCAAGTCTAATATTATATATATCAAGTCTCAGTACATTCTATAAATTTATTATGGGTACTCTTTAACTAGATAAGCTAAATATGTCTATAATCAGTGTTAGAATTTATCTATTCTAACTATCTTATATACCATAGAATATTCAAAACTATCAACTAGACCTCACAGATATATATGAATAAAGAAAACACAGTTAAGACTTACATCTACAGAAGAGTATATATATATAGAAACAAGTCTTATCAAGATATATAGCCTTAGACATTACCTATAGACTTATTCTTCTTATATAGATTATCAATATTATAGATTAAGATATTCAAGTCAAGGCAGAATCTTATCTTACCTCTAGAAGATATAGAATAGTCTTTATCCTTATCTTGAGTCTGGATTTCCATATCTAATATCTCACTATATGGCCACTTAATATTCCAAGATATTTTATCAAGTTTTATCTTACTATTCATCTCTCTCTTTTCTTTTATAGTCTTTTGACAAGACCTTGCCATATTAGAGCTCTAGATATTCTCCTATCTCTAGATTATTCTCATCATTTTCTCTTTAATATTTCTCTCACTATTGATTATTCTTTCTTATAGTTTATTAATTACTCTTTTCTCTTTTCTTCTTACACATTCAGTTATTATCTCCATTAGAATAGATTATTGATTGTAGTTTCCATATTAAGATAGTTATGCTTATAGACTAGTAGATACATATATAAGAATACTATATAGTAGCTGGAGTTTCCTTAATTTGGATTTCAACTTTGTCTCCATTACTACTCTTAGTACTCTAAATTCAGAATTTCTCTTGATTCTATATTTACTATATTCTTTTATCATATTCACTATTTAGATTAGCTCTATATTTGATTGATTAATAGTTAAGAATATAACAATTAGGGTACATTGCTCTCTACTCTTTTAATGAGTTATCTGAATTATTTCTCTATACTAAATATATGTTGAAGATATTTCAGATGTTAATGCCCATATCAGTATATTAGACCTCTTAAAGATAGCATATAATATACTGTTACCTTTATAGATACTCTAGTTTTATGGATATAAGCTTTTTATTCTTATCAATAAATTATCATTAAATATCAAGAATAAATTTGCAAATATTGAAAAAGATCCTAAAGATGCTATTTAGGGATACTTCAATATTAGGGAGGCTAATTCAAAGACATTTTATTTTGACCCTAGCAAAAAGCTTAAAGTCTGGCTTTTTATACCTACATCTGAATTTAGATGGGCTAACTTCTATTATATTAAATATAAGGACTTTATAGGTGAGTTGGACTCTGATAATCTAATAAGTCCAAAATAGCATCTAACTTAATATCAATCTAAGACTACTAGCAGTAGCTATATCTTACCCCCTCTCAGTTTGAAAGTCCAAGATCTCCAAGTCTAACCTTGCCATAAAGACAGCCCCCAGCTCTCTTACTTAAAGTCTGATTTTATTCAAATTTTAGTATAACATAACAATTCTCAGTCTACTACTATAAGACTCTAAGCTCCTAAGTCTGTAATCAGCCTATTGATATGATAGACCTAGTAGCAACTAAGAAGATTACTATATGTCTATAGTTGATACAAATGTAATATAGACTCAATACAGACTTTATTCTAAGTTGTTATCTCATCTCAGTATATAGTTATATCTCAGCTAGTATAGAATTATAGATATACTACTTATATAATATAGAGCATTTTAATCTGACTAGATACTTCTATTTTAGCCAGAGTTAGAATTCCAAGTCTTGATTCCTCTTGATCACTACTCAGTCCTCTTTGTTCTCTATGCTTGATTACTATCCTATATATTATACAAAAGACAGCATAATAATAAAAGGTCCATTATTAGTATAAGAGCATTCAAGAAAGTCTAGACAATAACTAAAAGGTCTATAGAACCAACTATTATACTCTCTCTATACAACTATTAAAGACAGTTGATTGAACTATCAGTAATATGATAAATCTGGTGGGCAACTGAGAAGATTGCTGATATAATAGACCTAGTGGCAACTGAGGAGATTACTATATACTATGAGTTGATACAAAAAATCTTAGTTGGTATAAGGGTATTCAACAAAGTCCTAATATACAACCCAAGATCTGAAAGACCAACTAGAGATAGTGTGAAGGTATGAAAGTTGAGAAAAATCCAGAAATTGAAGAGTTTAATTGATCAAGTAAAATCTGATTAATTATAGAGTAAAGAAGTGAGAAATATGAAATGTAGAGAGAAGTTGTTAAGATCTAAGTCTTTTAAGATGGAAGGAACTCCAAAGGAATTTCTATACAAGTAGTGATATGACCATCAGTGCTTCTAGCCTCCAAATTGCCCATTCACAGGGTAAAATCATGCAAAGTTATATAGGCCTGAGAAAGGACACAATAGCAAAACTCCCTAAATTTTACACTTGCAAATATTTCGCATTGTTCAATCCCTTTCAGCCTAATTCGATTGAAAGACTTGCAAACTTTGAAACCCCTTTCTATCGATTTCGCACACCTTCCCATCCTTTCAATCACCCCCAATAGCCACTCTTTCAGCCTCAAATCATGTTTCATAGTATTTTTCATTATTTCACAGCCTTTTATCCTGCCTCATTATTTATAAATTTTATCCCATCAATTACCTTTTATGGTAATTCGAAAGGTTCTTCACTTTCCACAATCACTATACCTTCTGCATTAGAACATTATTTCTAATTCTCGACTTTTCATAAGTATTGTAGTATGCTACCTATGCTCCCCTTCTAACTAGTTGCTCTCTAATGTGCTCTGTAATGCCCCTATATGTAGAAAATTGTTAGTACTGTTTTGAAGTAGTTTAGTGCAAATTTTAAATATAAAAGCATATACAAAAATTTATAATAATAACAAATCAGTTTACCTCTTGCTTTTGATTCAAGTCCTATCACTTCAGTATTATAATTGTTATGCCGTCTCTTGTACGACGTGCAGAACGGTGATCAAGCGTAGAGAACGAAGGAGCACTGGAGGAGTGATCAAGAGGGGTGATGACTTAG
>QGOD01002634.1:0-14063 GCA_003313065.1 Sarcodon sp. MG97 | reverse complement strand
ACTAGTTGCAATAGTGAATGTGAGAACTAGCAATCGAGATACATCGACAAAGAATGAGTTAACTGTTTGTCATTGAGCTCGCCGACAAACAAGTGAAGAAAAAGATACAGGGATCAAACCGTAACTACGAGATCTGCTTAGGGCATAGTCACATGTATATAAACCCTATATAGTGTAGCTAGTACCTCAGAGTCAGAATCCTAAGTTTTACCCTCTCTACTCTTAGTCCTCTAAGCTCCCTCTCCTGTCCAATAGTCTGATCAACTGTCTTCAGCAGTTGTATAGAGAGTGTATAACATTATTCTAACTCTCACCCCTTTTCTCTCTCATCTCTCTCATCTCTAAAAAACTCGTACTATGGTCTAGTTCAAATGAGTCCCCCCCAACCCCCTATCTCAATAACCAGAGACAAAGGAGCAGACTACAAACATTCAATGATGGTACCCAGTACAACCATTACCATAATACCTACTACTATCACAGCCAACTTTGGAGTACAATAGATGATTATTATGATAATAATTATGTGGACAATTAGTATACACTTTGGATCCAAATCAAATGGGCAGAAGATATTCTATCTGTCAAGATAATATTAAAGGTCAAATATTAATTTCTTACCAATTGGTTATTTTTCTTTTCATTTGTTTCTTATTTTCTTTTACTTTTTGATGTGCATATTTGGCTATTACTGAATATTCTCACAATTGCAACTTTTGCCTAAAAAGGTAACAATTTGTCTCAACGAGTCTCGAGCAATCGATTTCATTATTATATTTTGTATCCACCTTAGATAAAGGTGCAATATTTTAGTTTTTACTCCTTTCTTTCTCCCTCAGTGATTTACGAAGACACTGAGGTTTGCATGCTTCTACTTTTCTTTATTTTCATTATTAAAATATATATTAGATATATTTTCTCGCTCTATATAGATAATTACAATAAAGTGATTTGCAAAAACACTGAGATATATTTTCTCACTCTGTACAGTCTATCATAACCTTGATAGGTTATGAGCCCGGGTGTGCTAAGTGCAATGTTAGTGACAGATACAGATGAAACATTGTTATTCAAAACTCTTCCTAAACTCACTTTAAATAGATCAAACTGGATCCTCTATAAATCTCATCTAAGTGCCCTTATAGGTGTAAAGGGCCTCTTAAAATATTTCGAAGATCAAGCTATTCGTCCTCACATTCCATTGCTAGGGCCTACTGTGACACCAGATGCAATAAAGGCTAGAGACAAAGCCCTAGAAAAAGACAAGGAATATTTAGTAAAAGAGAGTGAAGTAAAGAATATAATTCTTTTATTGATTCCCAAAAGTATGCAAATTCATGTACTTGCAATTGTGATATTGAAGTTGATGTGGAAAGCTGTTTGCAATGAATATTAGAAGCAAACTCCAGTATTTGCAATGGATTTATATCAACATCTTCAAGATCTTCATTGCAATGAGACTCAAGATGTTTGCGAGCACTTCACACAATTAGTTAAGATGAAAGAAGAGTTAGTAGCAATGGGACAAAGTATTTTGGATAAAGATTTTGTCACGATCATTATAAATTCCTTACTAATAACTTATGGAAATATTATTACTGGTCTTTACATAGCTAGTCAGATAACTAAAACAAAATTTTCACCCTTTAAATTAATCAGTATAGTAGAAGCTGAATATATGAGATGTACTATTCAGAGTGGATTGACCAGTACAGCATTTGCAAGTAAATTGGGGAAAGAAGCGAAGAAGAAATCGAAAGAAAAAGTTTGATGTGTGAATCCCAAATATCGCAAAAAAGGTCATACAATCAAAAATTGCTAGAAGAAAGGTGGAGGAAAAGAAGGTCAAGGACCTTGCCAGCAGAGATTTAAGAAAAGGGGAGATAAATCGATATAAGCGAAATTAGCGCAAATCAAAGAAGTCTCAGAAAAAGAGTCTAATAGCTCTTCTCATGCATTTATAGCATTGCCGAAGGAAATGAAGGAGGTTACAAAACAGACTCCTGTGTCCAAGTTTTCTTGAATGAACTTGCTAAGTTCTTGCTCCTTGTGAGCATCTATGGGGTAAATCTTCCCATTAACCTTTGCTATTGCGCCTGTTTGTAATTCTATCGTGTGATCCCATGGTCATCTTGGAGATAGTTGATCAAATTCTGTCTTTGAGAATATATCGTGGTAATTATGATAATTCTTGGGTACCCATTCTGTCCAAGGTTTCTTCTCCTTATTTGTGGAGGAAATGGCAATCTCTGTCGAGATGTGTGTATGCGAGCCTGATAGTCTCGGGTCTTTCTGTATAGGCATCGCAGCATTCCTAGCATGTGGCATCACTCCTGATGGAAATGGCAACTTCTTATGTGAAGGCTTCACAGGGGGTTGACCTGGCGGCATCGTTGAAATGGTATCGTTCCTGATGGAAATGGTATTATCCTTTTTTGGATTTGTTGTGACCTGCTCTACTATCTAAAAATGATTATTTGCATGCAGTGTGATAGGAGCCTTCTTGTTATTAAGTGTGTGATATATGGTATCTTCTTCTAAGGATTGGGTTTCACATTCATCTGGGCATCTAGTAAAGATAATCTTCTGGGTAATCTAATTAATGGTAGGATTGTGGGTTTCCAGCCAATCACATCCAAGATAAAAATCATGATGTGTGAGGGTAGAGATATTGAACAGCTTGCATTCAGTATATTGACCTATACATAATAAAACTACGACTTGATGCATAATGGGACCATTAGTATTTTCTGTTCTGTCTGTATTGACTACTCAAATTTTTGATTATAGCTTTTGTAAAGGAAGGTGATATCGATCTATAAAGGTAGTTGAGATGGTGGATTCTGTCACACCATAGTCGAGAAGTCCTTTTCCTAAGAACTCGTCACTGTTGTCTAACTGAATGAGTGTGGCTTCAATGTCTAGTTAGAGGTTGTTAATAGATCAAATGATGAGAGGAGTGGGATCATGACTGGGAGTCTCCTCGTCCATCACAGTTGAGTATCTTTTGCTAGGTCTAAGAGCAAATTGATGCGGTTGTCCTCATTCAATGAGTGAAACATTGACCAAATATTGGAATATGGGTCCTGTTGGTCATCTTCTTCTAGTTCCTCGATATATCCTTGGTGTCTAATCTGCTGAGTTGGGTTAGGTCTTAGTGCAAAGGTGGTATTTCTTCTAGTATTGTTGTCTCTTTGTGGGAATTATTGTGAATAGTTGGAGCTCCATGCAGGAATATTACGTCCACTACTACCTCTTCCATGGCAGGAAAAACCTTGTCCCGAGGTGCCTCTATTTCCCTGGCCATGATTATTAGAAGGACATCTTTGAGGGCATCTATTTGCCCAATGGCCTGATTGTCTACATAAATAGCAAGTGCCTGGTTGTGCCTGATAACAATGACCTATTTTTATTGGCTATCCTTGTCCATGATAGACCTGTCCTGTAGGTCTTTGCTCAACCAAATAACTTGGTTGGAGAGGGCATTGAAATGCCTGATGTGCTGCCTGTAGTGGCGCATAAGTGAAGTCCTGTCATCCAACTGAGGGGGTATTCCGTGTACTCTGGGGATAGTTTGTATGACTGCTTTGTCTTTGCCTTGCCTGGTTTACTAGACCAGTAAAAATATTAATGCACAATTGTGAGAATCGATTGTCCAGATCAATTGTGCATGCCTTCAGTGCTGTATGATCTGCAGGCCATCCTTGTGTAATAAGGGCATTTACGATATCCGGTCGTAAAGCTTGTTACATAAGAGGGAGGATGATGGTATCATCTTGATATCTGGCAAGACATTTCCATAGATCAACTTGATAAAGAATTTAGTTGCGGGCATATTGCCTTGGTGCAAAGAGAGTAAGTATTGCATTACATCTGTTTGCATAGCCGGATCACAGAATTGTCATTCAAGGGCTTGCTCAAATTGAGCCTATGTACTTTAGTCTGGGGTGGTGGCTGTACCTCTAGTAACAGCAGCTTCTTGAATATTTGATGCCCATGTGCATGCAATAGGTCCTCCATTCATATAGGTTAATAGCCACATGATCTTTCATTCATCAGTATTGAAATGATCACTCTCGCCATCCATATAGAGTCAATACAATAATTGCCATGCCAAAAAGTTTTCAAAAGAACCATCAAATTGAGTAGGGGCCTCATATTTGGGTCTTTTAGTGTTAGGGACTGCAGCTTGTGCTTGCACCATTGGAGGAGGTGAAGGTGTAGGTGAAGGAGGTACGGAGGATAAGCTGAGACTTCCTGGATTATGTACTGATAGAGTATTGGGTAGTGATGAAGCAGTAGTTCCTGATGCGGGTATACTAGTAGGTGGCGGCTAAGTATGAGAGGTATCGATGGATAAGGGCGGTTGAGTAGTACTGAGAGCTGTACTGGTAGAAGCTTGAGGTGGCAGTTGATAATTTTTGGGAGGTATGGGACTTTGAGATGGTACTGAATAACCAAGTGGGACTCTTTCTGTAGGTAATAGACTTGGACGTGTCCTAGACTCTTGTCTTACTGAAGGGGAAAAGGCAGATGTTGGAGACCTTGTAGGTTCTCTTGGGAATCGCTTATAGGGATGGGATGCCACTGTTATGAAAAGGGTTTAAGGAATCAAGTAATAATTGCCAAAATAAAAGATGATCACTTCAAAAGGGGTTAAAAGAAAATACCAAAAATTTACAACTCCTCATTACGCATTCTAGTATAAATGCCTCTCCAATTAACAATCCTTCCTGTTCCTTCCTATCCTAGAGTAATGACATTTTCTTGTGAGACACCTTGATGTTCAAGTCTTCTTAGTATCTCCTGGTGAGTAGGAGTTGGACAGGGTTGTCTAACTCATTTGACTGTTTGAAGATTGCCAGTAGTTTTGTGGGCAACTTGAGAGGTGTAACATCTAGAAGTAGGAGGGGTAGTTCTCCTATTGCATGGAGAAAAGCAGGGGATATGGAGTAAGAGCATGTGCTGGTTGGAATGATATTGTAATATCACGCTGGTTTTTGGATGGTTAGTGGCTTGGTCTGCACACCAACAGAATGGTACTAAATAGAATTGGTGGGGGTAGAAGGAGGAGTAGGTGGTGGTACAACTATATCAGATGGATGAGATGGATGATTAGAAAGGGAATCAATGACAAGTGAAGGAAGAAAGTGATTTATAAAAGAGAAGGAAAGTGATGAAGATGGAGAGTGAGAGTGAGTGTCATTGTGATCAAAGTTCAATGGGCTTATACAACAAGTATTGGTTTTTTAGAGATGGAAGGTTGGAACAGGGGGAATAGAAGTGGCTCTGAGTTCTGAGTCAAGGAACTCTGGATTCACGCAATATAAGTGATCCAAGATGATTAGGTAATAAGCCGGGTATTGGCAGAAGTTCCAGTTATGGTGATCTTGTCTTGTGCATGAATTATGCTGGCGTTCACAGTATTGGAGTGTGCGGTAATCCAATTTAAACAGCATGTTGACAATGCGTCTTACTGGCATTTCAATTACATAATCAATTGAAATTTCAGTACTGGGTCCTTGGCTGAATGTCAGGTGTTCCATAAAGCAGATTGGACATGAACCTTCTCCATTATCTCTAAGATAGATAAGGATTGATCTGACACCTATCATCATACAAGGTGTGGGTCTGAGATCAAGAGTTCTGTTGTTGGTCCAGTAGTTTGGAATGACATCTTCAGGGGGATATGGGACCTCATGTAAACTGGTGACATTTCCTCTAAGAAATTCTTCCATTGTAAGTTCCAGATTTGCAGTAAGTGGCAAATCAAATCTATGGTATTCTGGTCGTGCTCTTTGGAGAGCATCATCTCTTTCTTATTGTATAATTTCAGGTGATAATTCATCTCGAACCTTATCCCAGTATAAGGTGAGTTGTCTCTATTCTAACCAATTGTTGGTTTTGGGCAAAGTTCCAAGGTGGTGATAGTATGAGCATAATCCCATCACTATTATGCCATCTCTTATATGACATGCAGAATATTGATCAAGCGTAGAGAACAAAGGGGCACTGAGCAGTGATCAAGAGGGGTGATGACTTAGAATTCTAACTCTGGCTAATACAGGCATATCTAGTCGAGTTAAATAAGGAAAGAAATGCCCTATGCCCTAATCATGTGAGTGGTGTATCTATAATCCTATGCCAGCTGAGATATAACTATGTACCAAGGTTTAGATAAGATAAGATAACTACTTAGAAATAAAAGAAAACGAAAGTCCATATTACAATTGCGATACCTGTATCACGGGCTAATCCAATAAAAGGATATCGATGAATAAAATTTTCCCAGGTACAATCTGTAGGAGGGGTAATAGGTGGAGCATCATGGAGGACTAGTCAAATGACAGGGGTATTGCTAGTGATCTTATCATAAGATAGATCGGGTGTTCCAGGATTGATGGGATCTGGTGATAGTTGATACACGTTTTTAGGGTACATCTCTGAATAGGTGGGGGAATGTGGTACTAAAATGGGGGAGTTGGATTCAAAGGGGTTCCAGGAAGAATCAGTGTCTATTGAAGCATCTTGGATAGTGCTTGATTCTTCCGTGGTTGATCTAGTGATTGATTGTTCCAATAGATCCAAATCAATAGCTGTCTGAGTGGCGTTATCAATAATCCAGGATATAGCTTCTGCTAGCTGTCTTCATACAGGATCGGTGTCACTGACACAGATTATAGTTTCAACAATAGGGTTCAATCGTGTACCTAGTTCATCCTCATTTCTGCAATGAGCTTCTTCTATACTCAGAGTAGTAATAGTGGAAATAGTGTGGACTGGTGACGTATTTGGTTCTGCGACTGGGAGTATAGTAGTGGGTACATAGAGGGGCAAAGGCTCTTTCTCTGTAGCTGGAGTGCCAGCTGAAATAGTTTCTCCTAGCTCTGTCCATGCAAGATCAACACCTAGTAAAAATGAAATCAAGTATGCAAAAGCGAATATTCAAATAGTAAAAGTAAAGAGAATGGTTGCAGCTACCATCTCTGGGCCTATTGCAGTAATGTGCATAGCAGGAGCGAGTTGAAATGGAAACCAGGATGGACTTGCTAGTTCCAGTCTGTCATCTGGGCTTTCTTTATAAAAGATGATCTTGGGGGTAATGATTAATCTGTTGAACTCCGGTTGCCTTAGCATGATAGAGGGCTTGTAGACAAGTAAAGAATATGGGGATCAAAAGGTCGAAGATGATGAGCAATGGCTGTCGACTGCCAAAGTGCTCGAGTAAAGAATGTGGTGAGAGTTGAAATAATGTTATGTCTGAGCTTGAAGACCAACTTGAGTGGGACAGTAGAGTAGGAGGAGGGCTTCAAGAGTCAAACAAAACTAAGGCAAAGTAACTAGGACCAGTGAGATACTAGAAACCGAACAACTAGGATTTCAACTCTAAGGTTACAGTGGTAGCTAGGAACCCTATTTATAGTAAGTCTACTAACCATAACCCTAAAGGTGAAATAGGGGAGCAAAGGGAAAAGGAAAAGAGAAAAGACTAAAGGTGAGTCAAAGGCAAGACAAAGTGGAAGTGGAGTGGAGCCTTAACTAATGTGTGAGAGGAAAATGATATAAAGGGAAGTGGGTCAGGATCTAAGATACTCCTAGGCTGGGCAATGGGCTAGGCATGAGATAATATATCTGAGTAATTGAAAGAAAAGAAAAGAAAAACATATCTGAAAAACCGGGCATTACAAAGTCCCCATTTTTGTCATATGGGCATGCTTTGTGCAACTTCAGAAATTTTTTAAATCAAACATAAATAACATACCATATAGATTTGGATGATATCGATGATGTATGGTTTTTATAGATTTTTCAAGATTTGGGTGGTGGTCGTGCTTGTTATTGAAGTGTCGAATAAGCCCACTTGTAGTTTTGCAGATTTTATCACATAGATTGTAAGCCAAGATTCCATGGTTGTGTCATCCATATATAATGAGCAAAGTGTGAGTAAGTTTTGGTGGTTGAGTGAGAAAGTATTGCATGTGTAATAAGTCATAGAAATTTGGTAAGTCTACAAAAAAGGTTAAGTCTATGAATCAGTGAAGTATACAAAAAGAGCCAACTCACTCGCATACATGTTTGCTTGTGACAACTACACTACTTTCTACTACAATATCATCACCCATACTCCTTCATTCATACTCGACATTTGTTTAGTAATACAACATGGTTTCAACATGCTTAGCAAATAAAAATACTCAACTAGGTAGAGTTGCAAAACCTCTATCTCGTCATTCTAAAAAAGAGGTAGCTCAAGAGAAAGCAGAAAAGGAAAGTAAGCAGGTTTTGGAGACTGCAAGTAAGAGTGAAAAACTTGCATATCTTGCTGAGTTAGAGAAGGGAGTATTGGCTGCTCAAAGTGGAACTTCACTAGGTAGTATGGTGAGAGTAATGGATGCAAATGATAGGGATGGCCAAGACAATACCAGCCACAGTACCACATCAGCTCCTATGACATTAAAAATAAGAATTGGGTGGAGAAAGCCTAATAGTGCAGGTAAGCCAATATTTACAAAGTTAGATATTCTACTTACTAGTCTTCTGGAATCTATAATCAGTAGCCCCAGAAAAGGCTGACAATGATAACAGCATTTTCAACTCCCAAAGCTCCAAATAGAAGACAGTATCAGCCATTGGTGAAGATCCCAAAGACCCAATTGTCAACTTATCTTCAAGTCAAAATTAGCTCTCTTTGAAGAAAAGGCCTATAAAGCTAGTAGCAAAGAAGAAGGCCCCAAATGTAAAGTCCAAAGGCATTCCTCCATCACCAAAGAAGAAGAATAGCTATAATAAGGGACTAGCAGCAAGTGTTCTAGATTAGAATGAAGATTATGGTGAAGACACAGATAAGGAAATTTACATACCAAATGTAGTAATAGAAATGGTAAGGAAAGGGGCAGGATCAGAAAAGAAAACAGTTGAGAATAAAAAGAATGATGAGGAATGGATGTTAGTGATGGGGATCATGAGCGAGAGTCGTCGGTAAGAAGTTCCTACAATTCCACAATAAAATAGGGCTAAAAATGTCTTGATCAGTTTGCCACTAGTGAAAATGATCAGCAGAGTAATAAGGCAGATGATGAGAAGGGAGGGGACCCATGCATTTTACCTAAGGGTGAAAATGATGGGAGTGGTAATATTGATGGGAACAAACTTCCATCTATCTCACCAGCCTTTGCATGCAAGCATCTCCTCCTTATTATGGCTACTGAGATTAAAAAGTCCCATAAGCAAAAGAACTCTGGGAGCATAGAAAGTAACCCAGAGAAGTAAGTTGACTCTTATCTCAATTGTGACTTGGTCTGATAACTTTCCTTTTAGGGCAAAGAAGATCAAGCAAGCCACATAACTGGCTGTCACCCCATCAAAAAATCCATCACTTTCTAGAAAGCCGAAAGGTCCTGTAGATAACTGGTGTAAACAACTTACAAAGTTTTAGTGCTCCAGGCCCTTCTCTTCATTCCTCATCCACTCCTGGCCCATCTCATCAGCATCAAATCAGTATTCAAGATGACAAATCTGACTTGGAATAAGAATTGATGCCAATCAAGAAGACTCTGAGGTAGACAAATACCAACAAGGTATAGAATCAGTATAATCAACTCACAGATATAGTAACCACCTAATACTGAATAGTACCAGATCAAGATCAAGTGCTCAAGTAAGACTATCAGTGTAAAGAGAATAAAGCATGAGTTATCAGAAGTTTGCCACATTCCTGATGATATCAAAGACATACACAAAAGTGTCTTCTGCCCCCCATATATTGAGTACATCAGTAAATCAGACAATTCATGGGCAAATCCAGGAGTTAAGGTTGTGCAAGCCATCTTCAATCATGTATACATAGATTACTCATATCAGTTATCAAAGGATGATGTGATTTATTACACCATATGTGTTTCAACTTGCTTTTATTTACTAATAACATATTCCTCCTCAAGGCGAGACAGCAAGCATCAACTTGGCGATTTAAAACCAAGGAAAATGCCATTGTCACTGTTAGCAAATTTCTCAAATACAAATCTAAGAAAATAATCATATCCCATGTTAACACCGCATTCAACAAGCCTCATATCCCTTTTCACTAGGCGTACTACAAGGAGACCAACATACTGGAATATCACGGAAATGGCTACAAGATCAATCTCTAGGGTGCATTCCAGTCCCCCATGGTGCTACATGCCTTTACAGCCTTTTACTCGAACTTGGGAGCTCGATTTATTCCAAGTCATGAATCATCTATTGAGGACATTAAGCAAGACTGCCCTGTCAGTACACTGGCACTTGCATGCATTGCTGTATGGTTATTTCTCTGTAAAATCCCTAATACTAATTTATCTTATCTTAGGTAGAACGTGCCATCAAGATGTATAGTACTGGTACTTATATCCTCAACTCTGGATCATTCAACAGCAAGAATTTTGCTAACTACACCAGTTTCTATATGGAACTCATCTCTTCTTTGCTCAACAAGGATCGCTGGCTACAAATCTTCAAGCTTGTTAAAGATTATATCAAGAAAGATGTAGATAAAGATAGTGATAGACCAATCGGAGAATTATCAACATCAGGATACTACATTTCTGACTCAGATCTGCCACTCGATAACTTGATAGCTGATGACAATGAGTAATGTTTTAGTATAGGATAGCATCATTTTTTGTTTTTCATTTTGCTAGTACTATTTGAATGCATATTTAGTTCATTTTTCAGCATTCTTTACACACTTGATACTCATGTTCAGCCTCCCTAAATCCATTTAATTTGCCTTTCTTTGTTTTTTTATTTATTTTGACTTTACTTTGGACACATTTTTTTTGCATTTTGCCAGACATCTCAATTTATGGATCACATCAGTTGCCATATTCATATCTATTTTTTACCCATTATAAATGTATTTTTTTTCTATCCTGCACAGAAAATTTTTTGAACACAATTTTTGCGTCCATTCTGTTCTTAGGCATAAGTGAGAGAACAGCATCGGATTCTGCCATTCAATGCATTTAAATGTATTATTTGCTCATTTTGCCATTTTTAATGGCAAAAAATAGATGTGTAGTTCTCCTAATGTTATCAGTTGGAGTTTTTTTTTTTCTTGTTCCCTAGTTTAAGAGGGAGTATATACATAATACCTCTAAGTTTTCAGTGACTTGATCCCAATTTGGAAGGTGTAGTGGTCATAGGAATGCATTTGGAGGACTCTGAAATTATTACAACTTCAGATTCCTCCATATTGTTTACCTCAGTCTCCATGGTTGCACTATGAAGCTTTATCTATTACATACACAAATCTTGTACATCAGAAAACTGAGGAGGAAATGACAAGGTATTATAAATAATTATAAGATAAATAAAACAAATAATATAAATAACTCTTATTCATATAGATATTTAGCAGGAGGTCAGGACAAGGTGAGGGTATAGTTAGCATATTTTTGGAAATTATTTGACACAGATTATATTGAAAATAAGTAAAAGAATAAGAAAAAAGAAAATAAAGATGATTCAGATAATTTAGACAACAATTATTATTACTAGTGATGGGGAAATATGAGGAAGAGGAAGAGGTGAATTCACACTTCTACGCATGCTCTTGTGTGAACAGTTGCCAAAATAATAAAATGTTCACACAAGGGTACATGCCCAAATGTGAATAATTTCAGAATTCCAAAAAATTCCAAAGTATTCACACAAGGGCACGCGCTGAGATGTGAATACTTTGGAATTTTTTGGAATTCTGAAATTATTCACATTTGGGCATGTGCCCTTGTGTGAACATTTTTGTGATTTTGGCAACTGTTCACATAAGCATAAGGGTGCACCCTTATGTGAATAGTGCCAAAATCACAGCACTGGTTACACGCCCTCACCTGCCACTTTGTACTGGCTACTGTACCCCAATGCAGCGGAGAGACGGTTGGATTATGTTATTACTGGGGGCTGGAGCAAGAAAGCCATGAATGAGGGAAAGAGGCTATGTAATGGGCCTAGAGGCGTGGGTGGGAAAGTTGGCGTGGTTGTTGATTCAAGGCGCTTTTCGAAGGACGGAAAGAGCTTTGATAACATCCCTGACCATACAGAGTATGCGTTTTCTTCGCTGGGAGGCGTCCCGCCTGCAATAATATACTATTGCGATAACGAGACTGTTAACGGGGTACAGTTCTCTGACAATCCAGATTCACCCGCTGCATTCCCTTTCAACTTGTTGAACAAGAAGGCTGGAGATGGTCCTGCAAAATTGCTGCCCATCGTCGCAGACCATTCGTCTTCTTTCATGTCCCGTCCTATCCCACGTCTCGCAGACCATGCAGTGATATTTGCTGGTGCGCAGAAGAATATCGGACCCGCGGGGCTCACTATCTTGATCATGTGCCAAGATTGTCTCGCGGACCCCGACGCCGCCGCTCTCCTTGGAGCGGCGCCAATGCCTATAACGATGTCTTACAAAACTTGGGCTGATAAGGCGAGTTTGTATCATACGCCGTCCGTCTTGTCTATCTACATGTCCGGATTGGTACTGGAGAGGATGAACAAATTGGGAGGTTTAAAGTATTTCAGGGAGGTTAATAAGAGAAAACAAGAGAAAGTTTATGCTGTTATCCAAGAAGGTGAAGAGTTGGGAATACTTAGAGGAAAAGTACAAGAAGGGTCGAGGAGTTGGATGAACGCCGTTTTTCAAGTGCTTGGGGAAGGCGCGGAGAAGTGCTTTTTGGAGGGAGCTGAGAAGGCCGGAATGAGGTCTTTGAAAGGATATCCGTACGCATTTTCGTTATGTTACTTGGTCGCTGTGCTTTACTTGTCTTTCATCGTTTAGGTCCGTCGGAGGTTAGTCTTTATCCTATTTTACTCTTCCTTCATCTTCTAACTATGTTCGTAATAGATGTTCGTATCTCGCTGTACAACGCCATCGTAGAAGAACACGTAGACAAGCTTATCGAATATATACGAGAATTCTTGCAAGAAGAGAATGCGAAGAACAAGATGGCTTAGACAAACTGTGGTGTAGACACTGGTATCTGTCAAACCGGAAGATTCCAAATATTTAGGCAGCACTTTGCCAACCCCATTAGAAGAATATAGATAGATCCGGGCTTCTATCGTATTACAGGACAAGGGGACCAGAATAACTTTTCCATTCATGCCCCCAGCCCCACCTACCATCAGTTCACCTTTATATACTCGTTATACAAATTTTATCTTTGCACCCCATAAAACGCAACGCCGCTTACGCCAACACCTTCTGTCTTCTACATAACAGAGATCGACACAACAATATCATGCTCGGAGTTTGCTTCGTGCGATTATCAAGGCAAAGGCATCTTCGAAGGTAGTATGAGCGCTGGAAACCTTCATGTTTCCCGCATGATCCATAAAGGAGGAACACTGGATTTTCCTTTTCATCACTTTTCCCAAGAATCTCCGAGGCATGATGCAATCGTTATCCGTTAGAAATATCATCCTGTTATCATCACGGGTTGCAAATTAATAACGTCGTATATGAGAATAAACTTGAAATTGAAATAAACGAGTCTAAAGATGATTTCAGCTCTTCTGATTCATGTCATGATCGCTGCTGGTTCGGAGATTTAGGAGACAACGTACCAACAGCCTGGGATCAGTTTATTATCAACTGTCATGGTTAAATCAAAACAAATTCCTGTAACGTCTACGAAAACACCTTCAACAAGGTCAATCATATTTCCAGACCTCAGTTCTAAAAGGGACCTCGAGTGTCGGGTGCTGCTGGAAGATCAAGTAGTGGACAAAGAAGGAACACAACTCTAGGAGAGATTTCCTCCTTGAGGCTGACTAAGTTAGTGCCGACCTATACTTGCTTAAGATATAGTCTTAATAGTAGGGAAACCTACAGCCTTGAACCAAGCCCTAATCCTAGAGAGTGCCTTGGTGTAGTCAGTTGGCAGTAGGGATTTGAGAAATCCCTGTTATTTTGTATCTTAAATGCCTGAGTTCTTAGCACTGTATAAAGTCTGCTGCTAAGCAGTGGCCTTTGGCGACACTATCAGTAGCTGTTACCATTTTGGTACTGGTACGGATAGGTTATG
>QGOD01002629.1:0-45263 GCA_003313065.1 Sarcodon sp. MG97 | reverse complement strand
AGATGGGCTGGCCGATGGGCTCATCGCTGGCGCCGACGATTGCCACTTTCGAACTGAAGAATTGCTCTGTGCGAAGGGTTGCAACTCCGTCAATTGCTTCCCTCGAATACAAGCGGATACTTTACGTCGTATTTACTCGCCTCTCTATGGGCCAGTGGAATAGCTGTGGTATCCGTGGTTCGTCCTGGCGCAAAAACAGTCTACATATGGTTATCCTATGACTGGCTTATTCCCCTCCTCTCACCGCGGTGATCTTTACTGGCGATGTAAGCTAATGTCATGAATGCAGGATCGGTTCAAATACGCGATACCTAACGAGTTTCCCCTTCTCAGATACTGTCTTTGCGAACAGCATTAGCCCGGCTGACACCCTGACATGGAGCGGTCGCTTATCCGCTTCCCGAGATGGTGGAAAAAAAGCTATTAACCTTCCATTGCCCTTGTGATGCTCCAAGCCTTTATCTTGCTGAGGAAGGTTGTTCAGATCCATAATAATAATCACCACCTTCCTACAAACTCGAAGCGCTTTTACGAGCTCTTTTCCAGTACCCTTGATCAGTGAAGCCTGGACCCCTTTGTTCCGGATTCCATGAATGAGCCATTGCGCAGAGGCATCAGACACCGGTATTTTCAGCAAGGTGCAAGGTAACGAGCAAGGTCAACGATACGGCTCACAATCTGCTTATCTTTGGTCAATTTGGTCGAGAACGACGTTATACCTGACATCATTATAGGAGTCGATGCAAAACATGACAGAGAGGACGCACTATCGATATCCGCACAAAGTAGGTGGAGAGGTAAAAAAACATCTTTGCAAGTTGGATCTTATACTTGACCCCCAGCTTTCCGTTCATTTCTGCTCATCGATATTACTTTTCCTCATTAACTCTCTCCGTGGGAGCGGAAATTTTACTACTTGTCGAATTTTGGGACTGTTGTAGGGATGAAAGCTGGACAGGCTAAAAAGACTCGGAATTCGCAGAGTTGCTGTAGTCTGTTCGACTTTCGTCACCACAAGCAATCTCCCACAATTCGACAAGTAGTATACCGACCACTCCAACCTGTTATAAAATTCGTACCGCCCGGAATTGGGTCGGGTGTCTTCAAATCTCGAAGGCTTCTCAAGTGCGGAGCCATTTGATTTCGCTGTCATTTGATTTCAGATAACGACATGAACGAGTGTAATAATGAAATCCGGACCAAGGGCCATGGGAAGAGCACATGTTCATCATGTACTTGACAACTCGAAGGGTGATAGCGGAGGGATGCGTTTGGAAATAGCACCTTACAGAGCTTTCCTCGTTGTGTGATGGAAGGAATGCGGGTTTTCAGAACTAAGTATTTTGGTTGTTGATTTAAAAGCTTTTTTGCCAAACAATTTTGATCTCCCTTCCCTCAGATATAAGTATATTGGCGCATCTATTGGCTGTAATGGTAGACATATTGAAGGCGTAAGTAGTAAAATTCAATTTATGCAGGTGAGCTACAGGAAGGAATTGTATTTTAGTAAGATACAGTGCATGGCGATCAACGTCGACGATAATGATCGTGACGAGAGACTGATAACCAGATTAGACTAATAGGTGTCCAAATGATCAAAAGCAGAGAGACTGGATGTGCTACCGTAATGAGTCTGATTAGATAACGGCCGTTGTTCGTCCTTGTTGCATAATGGGAAAAGCGGACGACATGGGGGAGACTTGTGGTGCAGGATTTGCAGGTGACAAGTTCGTCAAAGTAACATTTCCCTCGTTATCAAGTGAAACCGGAGCTGTAAGATTCATCGTTGGGACATTGCCTACGCTTGGTGTGGCGGGCGCCCCACCCGATGTCGGAATCTTGCCGATGAACCACGACTAATCAGCGACGGTGAGCAGAACTGTCAACAACTTATCAAAATACAGGGACATACCGGTACCCAACCACGATCTCCAGTATCCTCCTTCACAGCCTGATAGTACAAGAGATCCCCGTGAGCGTCCAACGGCAATTATTTATAAACTGAAGGATACTGACATAGGACCAGTGATTGTATCGTTTGAAGACCCTCAGAGTGTCGTCCTTCATCAAGTCCAACTCTTCTTCCCCTTTCTTCTTATATTCCATTAATGCAATCCCAGGGAAACTTGTCGACAAAAAGCTTAACGGTAAGATGGGAGTCTTCGATACTGGCGACGGGGGTCGGGAGCCATTGGAGGATGTCTGAGACTTCACTGCCACAGCAGCTTCTTCTATGGCCGTTGATACAGGGACATTGGTTTCAAGTAAACAACCCGCAGGTACCCATCCTTGTTTCATTGTATCCAACTCAATTATACCTTTACCTTCCGGATCACGTTGCACAACCCACCATCCTCTTGCTCGGGAGGTGATAATGAATGTATCGCCACTTATGATCTATTCAGTGAAAAGTTGCACAAGAGAATATTATACTCACACAACCACATCAAACTCGTCCTCTTGATCAGCCATATAGGGATAGATGGCAACAGCATAAGACAATCTCGTTGGGGCAACTGAAGGAACAGGGTCTCTGTGCGTACTCCCAGTTTGCTCCGTCGCATTATTATCTGTAGAGAAATTTGTGGCGGTTCTTAGATCACCATTTGGCGAAAGTATTGGACCAGCTGTGCCAGGTTCATCCGGCCGTTTTTTGTTTTCTGATGAAGGTGACATAGCTTCCGGCCAACCAGGTTTCTCGCTAGTTGCAGTTGTAACGGCAGGGGGAGCAGCATTGATAGTGTTGTGTACTTGCAGCTTCGGAGGTCTTGAAGCTGTACGACCACCGTTGCCCGAACTCCCAGACCGACCGGTTGATGGGGATTCAGAGGACGCCTTTCGAGCAGCTTGTTTCTGCTGAGCAACAGCAATAGGTGAACGAATATCTTTGATATGCTTGAGCATGAAAACAGGACTCTTGTTGGCATCCTTCAGCCTCTGAAAAAGTAGCAGAGGTTTCTCGTCGTAACTCAAACATCGTTCTATTCGGTTACCTGCGGAAGGTTTAATGTAAGATTAGGAAAAGATTGCGGAAGTTGAGCTCATACCAGTCGATCCGTAACATATGAACATCGCATAGTTTTGCCAGTCGTCGTTGTTGATCTTGTATTTTTTCAAAGCAGCTGGTAAGACCTTCCAAGCAGGATCCTCCAAACTAACTTTGAAGCTCTTGAGATTATCAGAGCTTTCTTGACGATTTGACTTGCCGACCGCCGGTTGTTGAGGAGTGCTACCACTGGATGAGGGATTCGGTGGTTTAGGCAAGGGTTCTGACGTTATGGGAGGTGGTTGAATAGGAGGGGCATTGCGTAAGACATCGTGTTCCATTTTCTGTGGTGAAAGATGGGGTGAATCCAGTTCGGCTTTGGTAGGAGATCGCCCAGGCTTTGAGAATTGCCATTTGAAAGAGGATTGGCGTTGAGTCGGGCTATCTTCCGTCATCTGTCTGGTGATCAGATCCAGGTATAACATGCTGTATCAATGTTACGCACAGGGCGGCTATACGTCGACCCGTATGACGACCTCATCGAGTTTACTTCATCTATGTAACTTTGTATGTTCTCACTGAGTCGTCGGTTGTCGGATTCCAAATGGCGAAGGCGTTCTCCTGTAAGATAATGAAGTGATGATGCACAAAACAGCTGAAGAGGAGACGTACCTTGTTCCTTGACTAAAGAATATAGTCTATCCACGCTTAGATTCTCCGGCCGATCGTCCGCTTCGGCTGTGGAGAAAGATGTGTTAACTAGACCTATATCAGAAGCGATCCATAACCACACACATGGAGGAATATAATCGTCAGGTTCGATTGGAATATTATGGGCAAGTTTTGCGAGGTAAATGGCTTTCAGGATGGCCAATCGCTGACCAACAGTCGCTATCCCAATGTCCTTGATGGTTTCTGAATCCAAGGCGCAAAGGATTTCTCCAGTAACGTTGTTCTCTGTTGGATGATTGAGGACAGTGGCTGATGGGGACAAAGCAGCCAGAAATGAAGCACGAACCTCGAATTTGCGATTCATATTGAGGAAAGCCGAGCTTCGAGAACCAGTTGTGTACATCCGTCTCGTCCCAAGCAAGCATATTCCCTCTGGGTTCGCTTGGTGATCCATCCATGGCAGTAATACCGTAACGTTGAACTGCTGCTACTTGTTGCAGAGTGAAACCCGCCTCAGTCGCTTCGCCCGTTATGGAAATCTCGGCACTCGCCTTCCCGAACCTGATTGGTGGCCTGCAACATCCATCTTGTCCGAGTCCCGTAGGGGAAAAGATCCTTGTCGTGCATCATGCATCATCTATCAATATATCAGCACCTATAGGGCCGTCTCGAGATCAAAACATACTCTATAAACACCCAAACACCGACGTCCAATCATTTTATAGGCAGTCGGGCGTTTCAGGTAGTTCAGTCACGGTTAGTATAGTGAGCTTGTACGCCAAAAAAGCCTCATCTTATTTTATTAAGAACGCAGTTGCGTTTATCAACACCGCGACTGTAGTTGTCTCTAGTCTACTTTAATCACCACCGATACGGTTGCCAGAAGGACCGCCGTTGTTGCTCTGTCACCAAATATTCCAAATCTGGAGATTCGGCTCAGCCTTTTGTCTACAAGAATCACTGTTCTCGACAGACGCAAAAGTCCACTGCTGCAGCACTCCACCACGGCACTACACGGCTTAATGAGGCCAAGTTACGTGATCAGTCCCCGAAGCACCAACCGCGGCGAATCGAATCCAGAGACGGCACTGCAAGCAGATCAAATGCCTCGAGATGAGGCCGAGCCTCAGGCTTCGTGCCAATCCCAATGATATGAAGTAAGCGTTAGTAAACACGAGAGTCTTTGGTCTTCTTTTTAGATCTAATTACTTGGATTTTCCAGGAAAAAGAGAAACAAGATGATAACTTGTCTGGTTTCATCAGTCTTTTTTTTTTAATTCGCGATGTATCGAACCAGGTTGGCGTCGTCGACTCTTCGATAATAATATTTGATATGCTGGAGGCCAAGGTGAGAGTTGTAATTGGAATCCATCCTTCCTCAGAAAAGTACACAACAACAATCAGTCTAAGAGTCATCATAGCTTCAATGATGGTTTTGTCTCGTGGAAGATCGATCTCCAAGACCTCGGTTTCAATTTCCGCTGACTTAAAGTTGCCTATTCAATCCATCAACAATAACTGACAGAAATGTGGGCGTACACAACTGCAAACTCCGCAGCATGCACTCTTGATGATACACTTCTACCAGGTTGAGTTGAAAGGGATGGGTTGGGACAGCTAGTTCATGCAATTGAATGACGCACTCGCCATGCAACAGCATTTACGATTTCGAACATCAAGGTTCGGTATCGTAGTTGCGGCCTCCGATTCCAACTATCGCGTGCGTCGTAAGAAGAATGGTGGTGTCTCTGGGTCTAGTGACAGGAGAGCTAGAGACGGATAACTGTCGAAGACCACTCGTGATCATCCTAACGTTTGGTGCCGCCATCATTACCCTGACTACGGCTGCTTATCTGTTCACCTCCCGTCCATTTGCATTTCGGCGGACGACATTTATGCGCGGTGGTATTCTGCTCGACGGATGAGACTCATGATCAAGATAGGATGATCATGCCGGCAAACACCAAAAATCATTATAAGGTGGTTTTTCCGAGTATACCATGCTGTCACCTACTATCTCTCTTGTTGTTTCATATGGCGGTGAGAATCTGTTGCGACTTTGAGATTATGGCAGTTGAGACCTCGGTGAAACTGGGGCGTCTTTATATTATCCAGATTGGCGCAGATCATTCCATCGTCCGCGGTTCCTCATCTGTGGCAAAGTGGAAGAGACCTGTATTTCTCCTCGGGGTGATACTCGTTTTGAGAGTGCATGAATTCATTGCCACAAACTTGCTCAATCTCCATTGCGATTGGGCGAGAGCACTTGCTATATTGGGACGAGTAGACTCGCCACGTGCAAAACAAGTATAGCAATTCAATTAAATTACACCGTTTGCGTCTTGTTGAGTCTCTCAGACTCTCTACTTTTCATGGATGACCTTTATGGAAATGCTTGGGGCGAGTCTGCTGCCACAGAAACCAAGGATACAGCGCTCTCATCACCATGGAAGAAAACCGTACCTCCAAGTCTTGAGATTAGTCTGGAAACTACCAGCACAGATGTTGATTCCACACAAGAGTGGCCTTTAGACGCTGCTGCTGCCCCTGTGCCGTGGACCACCGATGTAGACGCGGCCCATAAGTCACCCACTTTGTGGGCTCAACCTCCCGTTTCCAATGTATGGGATTCGAACTCCCACCAAACACCACCTCGATCTCCTCCGCCCTCATCCCAATCCGACACACCCTCAGTACCTCTATCTCCTTCCCTCGCAACGTCCAAATCAACGCCAGATGACCAGCCTGAGACAAGTTCTACTTCTCAGTTATCTATATCAGGCTTATCGGCGTCACATTCACTTCCTACCAGCCCTGATCCTTTCGGCACATTTGAATCCGGACATCAAAACGTGCCTTTTCCGCCAGAAGGTGAACGTTGGGGGTCTAGTATTCCGGATACATACGACGGTCCAGATGTTCCTATAAGTCCGTGGGTAAACGATATTCCCGGATCACCACCTGTTCAAGCTCTTCAGGATGACGAGTGGGAAGCTGCAAAGCGTGAAAAAGAGCAGCTAAACAAGAAAGTGGCAAGTAATTTCCGAGTTTTTCATTTGTCGAGTCTCAGCCGCGAATCTGCCTGTCTACAGCCACCGGAGGTCCTGACAAATATCATTAACAAGTTTCACGAATTTGCTCGAGACACATGGCCGGCTCCTCAGTTATCTCCTGATGAGGACTGGATGAAAGGTTGGCGACGCGGCTTGGATAGTGTGGAAGGTCTGTAAGTGTCGGCCTCTTGAAGCTCTCAGCTTTTGTCAAAGTTTTCTCGGATTTCCAGGGAAACACTTGTTAACAGCGTCATTCCGGAACGTGACCTCCCACCACGCGTACAATTTGACAAAACGAATATTTCAAAACAAATGTCTGAGTCTTTGCGTTTGTCAAGGCATATGCCCGTTACACGTTTGAGCCCAATGTCGCACTTCATGTCAGCCAAAAGCTCTGATTGGGAAGCTGCGGTTAAAAATCGTTCAGATGTTATTCCAGACGATATGCCCGCCGGTTGGCGAATATTGGAGAAAAAGGATGAACCAGTATCTGCTGTGGACACTAAAGCAAAGAAAACGGGAATCTTTTCATTTTGGGGACGAAAAGGATCCTCATTGACTACTACGACCTCTTCTGTTTCAGAAATAAAGAATGCATCGATACCAGATTTCTCAAACGCCACGTCTTCTTCTCCGCAGCCTCCACCGGTCGCAGTAGCAACAACTCTTTCTAGGCCTCGGTCGCAATCTCCGCGGCCAAGTGTGGAAAGTAACAGGTCTATATTTATACCCGAAAATCCCCCCACACCACCGCCAGCGACTGCGTCTACGACTGCCCCTACTCCCACCTCGCAAGCGACAAAGTCCACTTCAGCTCCGCTTGATTTTTCCACCTCAGATTCTGCTCCATCCGCTGTTTCTCGCTTTTTGAACCGCTTTTCTCGTCCCAAGACCACAACTACCCATCTTAGTACTCTGTCCCTATCATCAGACGACATCGATTTCCTCTCTGGTAGCGTCCCCAGCGCAATGGATGACCTTGATGAAGAGGAGGATGTGCCACTTGCGCAACGCAAAATCACCATGAACAACGGTGGAGGTTCTTTGTTATCCACCTTTTCTTCCACAACGTCTATGCCAAACGACAGCAGTAACAGTTCGCTGCCAGAAACTTCGAAAAATGTGGATGATTTCGCTTCATTTTTCGATGCACCTGTTTCACCGGGATCGGATGTTGGAGCACCCAAGACTTCATCAGTGCTCACGGCGGGTAGACCATTGTCAACAATTGGAGTATCTTCTACTTCAAGACAAAACTTGACTCTTCATACGCGCGTGCGGACTACCACCCCCCAATTATCTGTGATGGCAGATAAGAATGTACAATCTCCATTCATTCTCCCACCTCCACTTTCGTCACGATCACAAACACCCCCCACCTTTCCTGCTGTGAGAATGACGTCCTCAACGCCTCAGAAGGCCCCAACGCCTTTTCTCATCCCCCCACCGCCACCGCCATCAACGTCACGTCCCGTGGCACCAGCCTTACCCGCGCCATCACGGGTTGCTGTTGAGCTGCAGGCCCGTCCGTTATCACCTCCCTCCTATTCTTCAGAGCCGTCGAATGAATTTGATGACGACGAGTTTTCTGATTTCCTTTCGTCAGATCATGACCCCACCAGAGCATCACATTCTGGAGCGAGTTCTAGAATAAAATCTCAGTTCCTTGCAAGGACGATGCTGGAGCGAGTTCTAGAATAAAATCTCAGTTCCTTGCAAGGACGATGAATATGATAGGCAGCCGCTCATTCAACTCACCTGTCGGGCCTCTAGCAGCAACTTCCGGACTTGACGACTTTGACGAATTTATGTCTTCTGCAGCAGCGCATGTGGAACCCCTCCCACCGCCGCCTCCGCCAGAAAAGATGAAATATAAGAAATCCACTCCACCTACCACGCCACCTCCCCAGACCTCACGAGCAGCAAATCACTCCCGTACTGTGAGTTTGTTGGAAGCAGCAGCTACACGAAAAGGCCAGTGGCCCGCACCTCCATCACCCCTTCCCGCAGCACTTGATCCCCCGCCAATGCCCGCTGTCACAAGTAACACCAGTATTGCACTTCTGTTGGATGCGGATGATCTAGGACCACCGTCAATGAAGGCTAGTGGATCTCATTCGTCTCTCGTGAGTCCCGTAGGACCTTCCGATACCGGCAGTGGACTCAACTTCATCGGTCCTTCTGTCGGATTTGGGATGACCGGTAAACCCCCGCTGTCGTTATCGCAAAGGTACCCTCCTTCGATGTCGACGCAGTCTCCCCAGTCGTTGTTAGATTTCTGTGAATTTGACGGCGTGATTCCTCCTGCACAAGTTCAGCCATCGACGAACAAATCGAGTCATACTGCGGTGAAGGGTGGCGGCAGCGGCGCTGGTGGACTTTCTGCGCAGGATTTGTCATTTTTTGAAGGGCTCTGAGGTTATGCGTAGCGAGTAGGAAGGTATTTATGTGTAACTATAGCATTGCGGTAAATTCCTTCGGGCAATAACCCTTGGTCATTTCTCTCCTAGTCCAGAATGAGCGATCGTGCGAACATGGACGATTGTGGAAGGATCATGATGTTACACTGTAACGTTGATCGAGTTGTGAGCGTTGATCACATACAAAGCCAACAAAAATGTCTGATTCTCTACCTTCCCTCGCGGAAATCGTTCAGAGTTCATCCAAAGAAGAGAATTCAGCATTGGCCCGGACTTTATCTGCGATATTCGAGCCATCGCCCATACTTTCTACGCATCTTGTGCCCCAACTCCTAGTCTTACTCAATGGTGTTCCATCACCATCGCCTGAAATCGATTCATATGCATCACTCGTCGATCTCGCACTCCACACAATAACCTCATCTTGGGATATCTCACTGCAATCCCAGTTCATCACTGGGCACCCGCGTATAGGCCAGGTGAAGAACTTATCCAAGTTTAGTGCAGCCGAGCAAGCGCGGTTTGCTACTCCACCCGAGGTGATTTCGAGACTAGAACATCTGAATAGGTGCTATGAGGAGAAGTATCCTGGGTTGAGGTATATCACATTTGTGAATGGTAGGACTAGGACAGAGGTTATGGTTGAGATGGAGAGATTTTTGGATGTGCGGGGGTTGGAAGGCGGGTGCAAGGTTGATGAACCAGAGGTTGAAAGCATGCAGATTATCCAAGCTGGTAGTCATGAATGGAAGGTGGAATTGGCTCGCGCGATAGCAGACGTTGGTTTGATTGCGAAAAGTAGATTGTTGACATTTGGAGTGAATTGAGAGCTAGAAAAGTACACAGAACAAGAAATAAGACGAAATGAATAGAAATGTTCTGAAAGAGTGTGATGACGATGATGGATCCACAGGTATAGACGAAGAGATAGCAAATAAGATAGATATATATCTACGGGGGTTGTCCTTAGACACGTCCTTCCACACGGCTAGCCTTCCACTACTCAAACTATCAACAGGGAACCATCGCATACAGGATATGGAGACTTACAGCTTGCGCTTTCTTCTTACGAACTTCCCATTCAGGATTGAGAGTGTACAACTCCTGTAACATCTTCTCGAGCAATGTCATCTCGGTGGTAGTTTTACACTGTTGTATATTGTGATCTTCGGTCACTTGTTTGGAAGTCTGCATTCTAGCCTGCTGCCTCTGCTCGTTCTTCTTTGCCCATTCCTTCCTATCCTTCATGCGCCGCACATGTTCTTCCTCGAAGTTCATGTCCCACTTCTTGGCCACATGATTTGGCAACGGTCGAACATGTATATCATATGCCTGGGAATAATGTTGTTAAATCTGTTATATAAGCGCAGAAATGCAACGCACTCTGCGCTTAAAAGAATCATTCAAGGTCTCAAAAGCTTCGTGAACCTGGAAAAATATATGCCCGATATTAGATTTGCCAGGAGGTTGCTTGAAATACACGTACACGATGGAATCGCTCTCGCGCCAGTTCTTTCTCTTCTTCTGTTGCGGTCGGAGGCAATTTATCTGGGTGTGTCTCCAGCACCTTCTGCTTGTACGCTTTGCGCACTTTGATTGAAAGAAAACGCGTCTTACTCAACTGCCCATGCCGCTGAACGACTCGAGAACTCACCCTCTTCTGCAGATGCAGAACGGGCTACGGAGAGAATATCATAGAAAGATTTTGGTGAAGGCTCGGTAGCCATACAAGGGCTTGAAAACCAGATCTAGGAAAGAGTGTTCGACAATCCAGGATGGTTGAGACGAATAATGTCCGTGATGAACATTCCAACATCGCACGTGGTCGTGTATTACTTACTACTACTTCTAGACTACTTATCGCTGACTAATAACTCGCCACTTCTTGGTCTATACATCCTCTTACGATTTTATGGATGCAGTAGAAAACGCAAACGCTCAGAGACAACAGAGATGGTATCCCGTGTCTTGCTCCTGTCCTTTTGCGCTCCCAGACAAATCGTCTATTCTCCAGGGCCAAAGACCAGAAGATCGGTGAAGGAACATATGCTGTTGTTTATAAAGGTGTGTTCCCTTTTCTCTATCTTTGCTTCTGCACAAGACTAGCTCGTACTTTAGGCCGGGAAAAATCTACCGGGAGGCAGGTCGCCATTAAAAAGATCAAAGTAGGCCAGTTCAAGGATGGACTCGACATGTCTGCTATCCGAGAAGTCAAATATCTTCGTGAACTGAGTCATCCTAATGTCATCGAAGTAAAGTGTTTTCCCAGAAACAACGATTTTCTTTTTGCCAACTTTCCTTTCCAGCTCTTAGATGTATTCTCGTCTAAAACTAATCTGAATCTCGTTCTCGAGTTCCTCGATACAGATCTAGAACTCATCATCAAAGACCGATCGTTGGTATTTCTACCCGCAGATATCAAAAGTTGGATGGCTATGACTTTTCGGGGGCTGGAGTTTTGTCACCGGAATTTTATTCTCCATCGTGTCAGTACCTACATTCCTTTGGAACTAATGCCTTGACCCCTTATATAAGCTACACATGATAGGACTTGAAACCAAACAACTTGCTCATCGCCGCCAATGGCCTCCTAAAACTCGCAGATTTCGGTCTCGCCCGAGATTTCGCGGACCCAGGATATAAAATGACTTGCCAAGTGATCACACGGTACCCCGCTCCCTTGCCCCCGCCCTTCTTGTAATATACATCTCATTTTCTTCTCAGCTGGTATCGACCTCCAGAGCTTCTTTTCGGCAGCAGGTACTATAGCACGGCGGTAGATATCTGGTCTGTTGGCTGTATATTCGCAGAACTGATGCTGCGAACACCCTATCTCCCTGGTGAGAGTGACATGGACCAACTTAAGACAATATTCCGCGCACTTGGCACACCTACGGAAGAAGACTGGCCAGTAAGTCACCCCAAAGAAGGGCCAAGAATAAAAAAACGCAATCTTGTTAATTCTTTTCTTTTTGACACCAGGGTCATACAAAGCTACCCGATTATGTTCCAGTCGGCCAATTTCAAAAGGCGCCACTCAAGGACTTGTTCACAGCAGCAAGCATGGACTGCCTCGACCTCCTTCGCAAATGTCTTATCTATGAGCCTCGTCGACGAATAAGTGCAAAAGCCGTACGTCTTCCCCCCAAAAAAATCCATATATAAACTTACATGTTCCACCCTTCCACACACATCCAAAAATGTTGCAGGCGCTTAACCACCCATACTTCTTCGCAATCCCATATCCAACCCACCCTTCCAAACTCCCGAAACCCGTCAAAGCAGCTTCGTCCCGACCTTTGGAGGAAGTCGATGGAAATGTAAAGCAAAACTCTACAGGTCCAGGCGTAAAAGCAGCCCCTCCAAATAGACTCAAGCGCAAATTGTCTTCTATTGATGAGCCAAACGGTAGGCCCATTGCTCGACGGCTCGATTTCACCGCCAACGGTAACGCCGAAAGCCCATGAAATCCTTGCCCGATCAGTTCTGTTATTCTTTCAGAGTTGTAATTAAGGACGTACGTACTACCATTCGTACAGTGTCACAATAAACCCGAGGGTTTTAGATGTATTTTATTGACTTGCAGGTGTTAGCATTCTGGAGAGGAACATTGGTGAAAAAATACAGATTTCATAAAGTAATAATAGTAAGATACATCAGGACTCGAAGCAGACAAAAAAGTGACGATGGTTATGGAGACAAAGACATGTTGTCAACGGAAACTTCCTCAACAAACTTTGCCACTATTTCCAAAAGCTCCTTAATTAAGTCATCTCGATTCCATTCCGTTCTGTGTTTCCACACCGCACCCAAGCAAGTTGCACGCAGCTGTTCCAACTCTTCTATGCTGAGCGAGTGCGTTTGGGAACATAAAGTTTCCTTGAACTGAGCTAGTTGAACCTCGTCGATTCGGAAGTCAGGCAGCGGAGTTGGTGTCCTCTCAATCTCCATATTTTCGGGTAACGGCTTGGGGAAGTGTTGGTCTGTATCCTCCACGGTCGGTAGCGGTGTAGCAGTTTCTATTGCTGGCTCTTGCTCATAGGGGCCCGTCGATCCTTCAGGTATCTCATGAGGACCATTAGGGAGGGAAAGGAATGGATTGGGACTACCGACTTGAAAGATCGGCATAATTGGCGTGGCAAAGGCTGTGGAGTATGAGACATTTCCGTTGACAAACGAAGTCTGGTCTATAGAAGGCAAGGGGTTTTGCGGAGAAGGTAATGGGTTCAATAGAGCCGGATCGAACCCCCCCGCCTTTCGAGGCGTCGAATTGACATTGTTTGATACCAGATTAGCATACGCATTCACACCCGATTGCTGTTGCTCGGCTCCAGCAAAACGCACGACATTGGCTTTCGACAAATGATCATTATCGTCCGCATCGCTGTTGACTCGAGATCGCTTTGGGGTTCTTCCCTCGCCAACTTCTGACGGGCTCGGTCGATCAGCACCGCCATCTGTTGACCTTTGTCTCTTCAAGCGGCGCTCCAGCTGCAGAGGATCAGTGATGGTGATCTCTGGTTGCTGCCCATTATGCCGTGCACTGCGTCTTGTGCCAGGCGCATAAACGTTTGCGGAATCGCTGCCATCGTTCTCTTGGTTTGCTTTATCAAGACTTCTAGCCTTTCGCCGATCTTCCCGCCTCTTTCGTTCACGAACAGCCATTCGCTCGCACTCCAATCGGAAATGTTGATCAAAATCAAGAATGCTGACCTCTGCGGCGGTCAGCAATGCTTGAGCTTTGAACAACCTGTCGGGGTCTTTGTCGGCGTAAACGGTGGCGTTGTGTGCAATTTTACGAATGTCGTTCAGAAAATTATCAGGCGTAAGGTATTTGCTCTTGTATAACTCGATGTGTACTTTCTCCAAGTCCATCTCATATATATGCGGCTTTGGTTCCGGCAGAGGTGGAAGCGGGGCTACAGGTAGAGCAATTTCCTGAACTTCCAGATTAGTGGATGCGACGAGAAAATTCCCTTCAGTTTGCAGAGTGTCTGTTTGTTGTTCGTTCACAATTTCAGTAGCTTCGTTAGACCCAGTTTGAATATCGACAATATGAGTATGAGTATGAGTGACAGAATCTACTTGCGGTGGAGGCGCGGGTTCAGGCGGAGGTTCAACAGGCAGCGCATCGCCATCACCATAGAGATTGTATTCGTCCTGCCGGATAAATCAAGAAGGGCATTGAGTGGAAGAAGGGAATGCTTACAGCCGCTCTCTTGGTAAAGCGTTTGAACTTTCTCTTCAGCTCTGTCAGGATTGGGCCAAGTCGATACTTGAGCAAAGTGATAACCTTTTGATCGTTATCGTCTTGAGCAGCAAGTTCCGCCTCCGTTAGTTCTCGTGGCTGGACTGGAGGTGCAATGGGCAACTCCTCTAGGATTCGCTTTTTGCGTTTCACGCCGTCAGGGAACTGATTAGGCGGCCTGGTAACGTCGTGGAGAAGGGATTCAAAAAATTCTTGTCTTTGTTGAACTCCAGGTTTAGTTACTTCTACACGATTTTCTCGTGTTGGGCCGAACCACGCGCGCACATCTCGAGGCAAAGAGGTGACTGGGCCATCAACAACAGCAAGTAATAGAACAGGATCTGTGGGGGCCAAGGTTTCCAACATTGCTCGAACAGTAGAGCGTGAGGTTTCGGTAACTGCAGCACACCAGCCGATTAGGGAAGGTATATAGACAACAGATGGCTGGTGTCTTTTTGCTTCAATGAACAACTGCACTATTGCGGCTTCTACGGTCTTTTACAACACAAGTATCTATCAGTTTGCCACCGTAAAGGATGTGATTGTCGCTTACTCTTGTAGAATCATTCATAAGTGTCCCCAAGTCAAGGTTCTGGATGTGGTATCCTTCTAGATGGTGTAGGATCGCACTAGCAACGTACCCTTGTCCCATGCCAGCCGGTCCGTGAAGAAGGACGCGAGGCCGATAAACCCGAAGAGTTTCCATTGCTACACAAATCATCAAATACGATCAAAGATTTGTAATTGGGATATACTTACATTGCAACAAAGTCTCTCGATCAAATGCTCCGTCTTCACCTTCGTCCTCCCATTCAGCTTCTTCCAAAGCCGTACGTTTCTTGCTTACTGGCATTACTTTAGCAACAACATTCTTTGCTGTTTCGAACGCGGACGATAACAGCGGAACCAGTTGACTTGGTAGAGGAGATGCAGCGAAAGAAGCGGACCTAGCCGAGGACGGAACCAGTTCTGAAAAAAATATTTATATAATGACCGGAAGTAGAGCATGATTCACGTACTCTTGACAGAAAACAGGAAATCTCGCAATTGGACATTGATCGTCTCCGGATTTAACAGAAGGCGTTCTGTCGATTTATATATTTGAGGGTACCGCCTTTGAACAGCGTTTAATGCGGCTTCTGTGCACAAAGCCTAATAGAGTGTCAAACAAAACACCTAAAAAAATGTCATATGACCCACCCGAAGATCAGCGCCTGCATATCCTTTCGTTAACTTGGCCAATCTTCTCACGCTTTCCTCCCCATTTTGGTCTTCCCATCCAGCCCATTTATGGGTCATAATCTTCAATATACGTTCTCTAGCATCGATACCAGGTAAAGGGAAGTAAAACTCCCTGTCAAACCTGCCAGGCCTCCGCAATGCGGGGTCAACGGCATCTGGTCTATTAGTAGCACCAATTACAACGACTTGTCCACGGCCATCCATACCATCCATCAAAGCAAGTAAGGTGGAAACGATGGATGCATGGATTTGATCTTGTTTAGAAGATCTGACAGGAGCAAGTCCATCAATTTCATCGAAAAATATGATACTTGGTTGACAGTTGCGCGCTTCTTCAAACAATAGACGTAGTTGTCGCTCAGCTTCGCCAACCCATTTAGACAAACAGTCAGCGCCTTTTCGCATGAAGAAAGCTGAGGTTCATTTGAGTCCAGGAGACGATAACTAGTCAGATGGTGCAACTTACAAACACCCTTTCCATTAGCTCGAGAACTGGCAGCAAGAGCACGAGCTAAAAGAGTTTTGCCGGTGCCAGGAGGACCATGGAATAAAACTCCTCTTGGAGGAGTAAGGTTGAATCGTTGAAAGACTTCGGGATACAGAAGTGGTAGAAGAGTCATCTCTTTCAGTGCGGTGATGTCTGCAGCATGCAAGTCAATATACAATTCACTCGACATTGAACATGTACCTACGGTCATCTAGACCTCCGATTTCGTCAAATGTGACGTTCTGGTTTACCCCCAACGGATCAGCGTCCGCAAGGGCTGCAGTGATGTGAGAAGAAGTAAATATAGAAACTGAACTACACACAAGTATCTCCAACTTTCCCAAGATTGGATGGCCCTCCTGTAGTCGTCAGGTCAGCAGGTAACATTCCAGTCGTTCCAGCGCTTCCTGCAAGTATCCCGCTACCGACACCGAAAGGCTTCCTAGGAGTGCGAGTGGCGTTATCAGAATCCTAAATTGAACTGAAATTCAGTGAACAGTATTGTGTGAGAACATATTGCACCATACCGAATCGTCGCCTGCTAAGCCCATCCATTGACCAAGCTGAGCACCAGTTGCACTCCATCCAAGACCTTTCGGTTTGCCATATCCATATCGTCCATTGGCTCGGCCACCGCCAGACTTCTTAGAAGGACGCTCTTTCGTAGCTTCTAGTGGAGGTGGAATGGCATAGTTAATCGGCGCTCTGATCCTCAATGAATACGGTCGACCATCCTGTTCGGGTTCTTCCAACTCTCCCTCAGCATCAACATCGAGGTCTTCTGGTTCAGGGGACGTGTGGACATTGTCAAAAGAGACATCTGCATCTCCTGTTCCAGATGATGGCTCATCAACATATCCATCTTCGTCGTCACCGGCCTGAGCGATCTTTCGAGTTTTTCGTGAAGAGGTTGGACGCGAATGAGACAATCGCGATTTCTGTCTTGTGGCGCGACCGTTCGTCGAAGCAGGTGGAGCCGACGTCTTTTTCGGTCTTCCCCGCTTAGAGACACCAGCTTCTTCGTTGTCGTCATCACTTTCGATAACACCACGCAGATTCCCACCTCGATTGGGACGCTTCCTGTGTCGAAGACTGTAACGCGGTTGACTCCCATCGTCGTCATCCACCTGTGCGTCGTCTTGACCGCCTTGCACTGTGTCAAGTGGGTTTTCATCAGGTTCCCCTTCTGCATCTGCATCCTCTTCAGTGTCAACCTCCATGTACGATTTCTTGGTGATCCTTCTTCCTCTAGAGGAGACGACATATGCTACGGAATTCTCTTCCTTGACCTCATCATCCAGAAATTCCTCCTGATCCATGTCCATATGGTCGTCGCTTGCATGATACTCCGATCCTGACGGTTGAGATGAAGACCTATGTTGCACAGCACTACCGCTCCGGAGGTTTCGACCCATGGGTGGGAGTCTGATTTTGATAGCAGTTGGCGAAGGCGTCGCTTGCAAGTTGTACGGGCTCAGCAGATTAAAAAGCCCAGTAGGGTGAGAATGGGGCACCGGGTCAGGCTGCATGGGATATTCGCGTCAGCAACAAAGACCGTCGAAACTGTAAAGAAACAACGACTCTGCTGCGAAACCAGAAAAGTTCGAGCACAAAACTATTGCAGTGGGACGACACAAACAAAGTAGCAGATGATTGGAAAGTAGCTCAACGCACAGAGGGAGATTTTTGTTGGTACAAGAGTCGCAACAGCTGTTACCATATATGGAAGGCCTCCCTCGCCTGCTCTAAATGCTCCATCGCTCCGTCAGATGCAACGCAAATGCATACCAAAAAAACTCGGTTCTTTGTGAATTTTAGTCCAGTGCCTGTTTTCTCATCGTCCAGAGGATTCCGAGCATTTTCGCTGTCATATTCTGCGAATTGGTTTTTCCTGTGTAGACGGTGTGACGACCTCGTTTCGTTTCGGTGAGCATCTTATGGGCGTAACGGCGAATATGATGGTCAGAGGGAAGATACAGATATTCGAATGTTCATCCTCATCGTCGACCTACCTTGAACCACGTGTTCGGTATTTGCCGGTCGATACAATCCTGATCATGATTTCCGCCCCAGTTACCAGTAGATGAACGATGTGCGAATTGAATGTGTGTGTAGACTATGGAAACATGTTGGATGCAAAGTAAACAGCTATACCAAGCCAGGACAACAGGAACAGGGCAAATATCACTTCAATAATGAAAAGCTCGTTACTTATCATATGTAAAGAGAATAATTCCACGCCGGAAGAAACCCCGAAAGCAAAAAGAGACAAGCGGACCGTTAGCGAGGAGTTTCACATACAGAACACTTATCGGCATCTCCACACGTATTTGTGCAATCGCACGTCGAACACTTCCAAGTCCCTGCTGCAGGAACTTCTGGTGCTTTCAATCCTGCAGCGGCCCAATTGAATCCGCCAGCTGGTGCGGGCGCAGCTGGGGATGGATTCGAAGTGGACTTGGAGCCCAAAGAAGAATTTGAATGTTCTATTTGGGTGGATGGAAAGGAAAAGTCATATGAAGGTAATTTTGAGATGGGTAGATCCTTGGCATCGCTCGCCCAAACCTCTTCCTTGGGCACGACCCTAGGCACAACATAAGGATCGATGTTAAAAACACTCGTAGGTAGTTCATTCAGACCCAACGATGAAGCATGAGAACTAGCGCTATCAGGGGAGCTTGTAGTCGAGTCTTCCTTCTCGTCTTTGTCAGGCTGGATGCTAAACCGCAATTTAGATGGTTCTTTCGGTATGGATGACTTGAGTCCGAAGAAGGGTCGAGAAGAAGCCTGATGCGATGCATGTGTGGTGATACCATTAATGCCGTTTCCTTGTGACGACTGCACCTCTTCTGCATGCACAACACTCTCAGGTAGACGAACAGGCCGTTCCGTTCGTTCCGATGAAGGCATATCAACATCATCCACCTCTACTATCGACGGTGCAGCTGTCTTTTGTTTCTTCGTAGAAGGCCCACTTTCTTCTTCCTCCACAGTCTCCACTGTAATCTCTCGTCTTTCATTCCGTGAGGGTTCTGAAAAGCCGTTAACGGACGGCGAGGACCGTTGAGGTGGAGGGCTGGGGGATCCGGAAGGGAAAGCGACAGAGTTCAATCCTTGTTCCGTGGAATTCGAGAGGCCGATCATACCCGAAGGTGGTCGAGATCTCTTACTTCCCTAGAGGCGAGCATGAGGCGATGACAATATGAAAATACAAAGGCACAAACCTTGGGTATGGTAGCTTCAATAATGGTTTGCGGCGAGAGTTCTACTGTCTCCTCGGTAGGCGGCTCTGGAGCAGGCCTTGCCCGTTTTGGAGGAACTTTCTTAGTTAATGGTTTTGTTAGCTTGACGGGACTAGCGGTTTGGTAAGGGTTGGAAACGTCAGGCTTTTTCGCTGGCGTTGCTTCACGAATTAGATCTGTCATGAAACTGGCGGCTCGTGTTTGCTTCCCAACAGGGGGATGAGGTGGAGAGGGAGAGGGAGAATCATTTTGACCCCAAGCCTGCCGAAGGGGAGAAGGGACAGAGGGTGCAGTAGGTTTGAGTATCCGAGGTGTCGCAATGATGCCATTAATAGCGGAAGATTTTGTGCCTGTCGGTATGGGAAGGGAGATACCATTTACTTGGGATGTTCCATTCGGCAAACTTGACGGTCCAGCCTGTGTAGAGGTGGATGTAGATCCAGTATTAGTGGGAGATTGCATGACGGGTACTCGTTGGGGGGAGGACGTTTCTGCATCAGCTCCTACCCGTCTTCGCTTCGTATCTGTCTTTGGCGTTTCTGCAGGCGTAATCTTCATCTTCGAGGGAGTAGATCGGGCGGGCCCAAAGGCAGGAGAATGAAAGCGATTGCGAGGGCGAGCACTTCCTGCACCTTGCCATCTATAATTTCCGTTGGGGTTCTTTGACAATGTCTTGCTTGGAGTTTGGTTGTTATCCGCAGAGAGTGTAGAATTAATCGCAGGTAATATTGGACTGATCGGCGAGTTGCCGCGAGCGGGAACAGACGGGCTTCTCGAGAAGCGGAAAGGTTCCTGAGATTCTTCTACACAGATGTTATCGTTTGCTCCTAAGGAATCGTATGGACACTGACCATCTGCCTCATCAATGCTATCTTGCAGCAGCGAAACCAGGCCCGCGATTTCAACTGGATTGAGTTGCCTACTAGCATTTTCAGAGAGATAATTCTTCACAGCATCGATATTCTTCGAGGGGGAGGCATTAACAGAACCTGGGATTGCGACGGAAGGTAATGAGGCGCGCGATTGGAACGTTGTTAGGGCTGTATTACGTGCTGGAGGCGTTGATGGGGGAACTGGCTGGGTTTGCAGTGGGACGTGACCATTTGACGTGGGAGTCAACTGCTATTGCTCTCATAGTTAATATGATGCGGATATATAGATAAAAGCAAGACAAACCTCTGCTTGGCTGCTTTGTCCATCTGACGAGCTAGTTTCTTCCATTCCATCCTCTGGCTCCGGTTCTGACTCCGCAGAACTTCTGGAACGGAGAGGATTCAAAAAATTAAGTAATCCTGAAAATGTCCAAGACGTCTATAGATAATCGAAATTAGCACAACGGTCGAATAACAGGATATAGTCTGTCCTCACAGGTTTCTCGGCTGAAGTAAGTCTACCTGATCGTGCCTGACGAGAATATGGCGAGGAATGCTGGCTCCTGCTTGAGCGGCGCTCGTTCCTCCTGTCTGCAGTCATCTACGAAGATTGCCAGAGAGATATTTGCAGGGTGAGACAATAACAGTAACAATGGGAGAGAGCTCTAACACAAAGGTAACATGAGGCTGGAGCCGAGAGTTTAGGGCAGGTCCCCGGTGGCCCAAGAGCTCACCTGAGTGCTGTTCGTCATTTCAATACAACAAATGCCGCCACAGAAAGTTGTTGAAACCCCCTACCAGCTCATCGACGCAGATCCCCATGCATCTCGTGTAATCCGTTACATGCGGTCTTCCGATCTAGCCTTCTGGGCTGCTGGAACCGCTGCTCCTCCTGCTGCCCTCTACCTCTGGGGTTTGTCTTCTTAGCTTCTGCTCGGATTAATTCATTGAGACCACTGCAGAAATCGCGGACCCTTCTAGAACAAAGCTAAGGGCTCCTTTGCGCGTCGCCGGTGTCGTTGGCTTCATCGGGGGTTTCCTCTTGGCTTACCAGAGGTCAAGTTGTACGTGTATATTTCGACTCGTGTCATTTCGTGATTAATCCTTTCTAGTCCGTTTCTGGGGGTGGTCAGAGAACCAGCGAGAATCAGATTTAGATCTAATGGAGCTCCGACAAAGAGCTCAAAAGGGTTTACCAGTCTATGGAACGTCCGATCAACCAGAATGGGTCCAGGCAGCCGCATACCGAAACTCTGCATGGTCTCAGCTGAAATTTCGTCAGTCCCATTCCCCCATTGATGTTGCGCTTCTCTGACATGTCAAGTTATAGAGGCGTTCCCAATGTGGGTTGATATTGGCTACTTCAATTATACTCGGCTGATTGCATATTCAGGTTCAATCTTGTTAATCACCCACACCACGGGACAGACATAGCAAAATACGAGGGCAAGAAAGAAAATGAGTTGCAATGAATAGATGGTGTTCGATATAACCCTTTCGTGCACATATTTACTTTGGCCGCGGACCATGTTGTTTATTGCACACTACAAGAAAAATCACACTCGACCTCTTTTCCGCCTTCTAGCTGACTCTTCCTCAAATTCATTTCCAACCTGGTCTCTCGCTTTTCCTGATTGCGGAACAATTTGCTGAACAATTGTTTCCCACATCACGTCATTCACTCCCTTCGCTTTTCCAAGCTGATCCCTCAACTTCGCAACCTCGGTTTCTAACTCTGCAACCCGTGATTGGAGAGAAACACCCGGGGATTCAGATGTCGTAGACTGAACGAAGAAAGAATAATCTCTCAAAATCTCTTTCTCGTTATATTCTGAGGGCATAAGGGACTGGGATGCAGAACATATCAGCAATGATTTCACACAGAATGACCCCATATACGTACTGCTTCTTGTACAGATAGAATCATCGATACCTCATGTGCATCCCGAACTCTTGCATCCTTCATCCTTTGGAAAGGTAACACAGGTCTAACCGGAATAACTTGTTTCGTATCTAGCGTGCTACCAACGTGCAAGCTGAGACTAACGTGACCAACTAGGTCAACGGGCTTGATCATTGTTTTGAGGTATGTTATACTCATGCCTTTGTGAGATGAGATGGTCCGTAACAACTGATGTGAAGGGACATCGTATATGTTAACGATGCCTGTCTCTGTGCCGACCAATAAATTTGCGCCCGTGAGGGACATCGTCATCACTGTAACTGGGTGCCTATAAATTGAATATTGCCGTTAACGAGAGATAGAGAGAGTCAGAAAAGTGCACATACCCAACTTTTATCAACCTTTTCATAGCTGTATGGGAGTCCTCGCCATCAATCCGAATAATATCATTCAATCCAGCGCCTCCTACGGCTTCTATGCCCCTTCCTCCAGTCTTGTTGTTCTTATGAGAAAATAAATTGACCTTGTGTATTGACCCATCCGAAGATGCAGCAAAAAAGATACGTTCGGTGATATCCCAAGTCAATGTCGAGATAGCTTTGGGGAATTGGAATGTAGATAATAGTGATCTAGACGATGGATCCCATAGCTAGACAGCCTGCTCACGTTTTGTGTGGAGATAAAAGACATGTATCGACGCACCTTGACAGAATGGTCTGTCGACGACGTTAAAATTCTACACGTCGGGAATGGCCCCACACCGCATACAATATCCGTCACGGGCAAAGTATGATCTGACAAGGTGCACAACGGCGTAACAAGGTCGTTCTGAATGTCTTCATCCAACAATCTACAATAATGCCACGTCGAGAAGATAAAGGGTCAGTTGAGTTTATGGACCAAATGGGTTGAAATTTGACCTAGACACGGACCAGATACTGACACCTGAGTCATCACTTCCAGAAACCAATGCAGCGCTGTCTTGAGTAAACTTTAGGACGTTCACCTGGCGGTAATGCGCATCCCATGAGTTGAATAAAATCCCGGAAGCGATCTTCAACCGAAAAATCAGCACGTTTATCATGGATGTCGATGGTCACTGACCTCCCAAAAGTATATCCTCCCTTGAGATGTACCCCCTGCGCAATAACACCCTTTTGGGTCAACAGCAATGCAGGACAGCCGCTCCGGCAGCACGATCTTCAACGCAACCTGGTCCTTTTAAAAAGCGGATTAACAAGTTACACAAACCAGAAAGCTCAAAGGAGTACCTTTTGATAGTTATACACGTTCAAAATAGATTTCTCTGGCTGAGCTCCCAACATAAACCCGCCCTGGGCATTACTAGTTTCGAGAACGTCGGTGCAATGTACTTTCGCGCTTGTCTGTTTGAAAGACGCGAGAATTGTTCCGGTGCGAATATCATGGAAGGTCAGGGAACCAGAGCTTGAGCTTTGCGATGGAGATGTAGCACATAGTACGGACTCTTGTAGTTGCATTTTACGAAAAGTTTGGCCTCAATCACATGATCACTGATGGTCAGCATTCATTCAAATAAGCATCGAGGACACTGTTTAGAATATAGTGTCAGTCATTACTGTACGTGTGGAATACATCGCAATTGATATGAATACTACTCAGACCTGGCTTAGAGTATCTCAGAGTCGTAGTATGTAGGTCAGACGGTCACAGTTTGGATTGATACTGTTAACCTGAAATCATGTGCATTCGGTGTTATTATATATAAGAAATACTCCGAGTCAAGTACTAATACTACCCCGAGTTACTGAACTCCTTCCTCTCGGCCGTGATGATGGTAAGAGTGCGGGGTCTCTCGAGTCAGTCGATCAGCACACCGGTCCAACCGCGGTCTTCAGCGTGATACCAGGCATGAGACTGGGTCCCCATACTGAAATATCGGGCAAAGTTCGGAAATAACCGCAACCCCACAGGATCCCTCAGAGAACCGCCCGCCATCCAACGTATCAATTTTCACCTCTGCCACAATGACTCGACCATCAGCAATTCTAGATACTGCCCTCGACGCTATAGGGAACACCCCTCTTATAAGACTTGATAAAATTGCAAAACAGGAAGGACTGAAATGCAATCTTCGTAAGTCTGGCTTGTCGAGTTCTTCTTGTTTCTGCGCTGACATAGTATGAGGTAGTTGCAAAAGTAGAATACATGTCAGCAGGTGGGTCTGTCAAGGACAGAATTGCAAAGCGAATGGTAGAAATGGCAGAGCAAGAGGGCAAGTTAATTCCGGGGAAGAGTGTAGTCATTGAACCAACTTCCGGCAATACAGGTGTGTTCGGGCTCCATTGTAAATACAGTCTTTTTCTTCACGCAGGTCTCACAGGTATTGGGTTGGCATTGGCTTGTGCTATCAAGGTAGAAACTAGTGGTATCCGCTATCGTTGACAGGTGCTGAATACTGCAGATATAAGGGATATTCGGTTATAATCACCTTACCTGATAAGATGTCACTGGTGCGTTCAAGTCTGCCTTGACAAGTGGACTCATACTCATATATTCCATTACAGGAGAAAGAAGCAACTCTTCGAGCACTTGGCGCAGAGGTTGTTAGAACCCCTACTGCGGCAGCTTGGGATTCTCCAGAGAGTCACATTGGTGAATACTCGCATTCACTCTCATGCATATCTCGTGGCTGAATTCCTTCATGATTGCGCCCAGGTGTTGCGGAGAAATTAAGGAAATCCATCCCATATGGATTAATCTTAGACCAATACGGAAATGTTCGTCTGCATGAATTTGCTTTGCGTTTTTACCTGAATGTCTCCCAAGGTGAACAATCCCCTTGCACATGAGTACACAACTGGGCCGGAGATTATCGAAGCGGTTACCTCTACGCCGTCAACGTTGTCACGGCCATCCTCTTGCAAGGTTGATATCTTAATAGCAAGCGCCGGGACAGGGGGAACAATCACGGGCATATCTCGCGCTATCAAGAAAGCTCACAATCCAGAGTGTTTAGTTGTTGGCATTGACCCCGTATGTTACAGTTAGGACCTGACAAGCCACCGTCGTTGCTAATTCGATTATAGATAGGAAGCTCTCTTGCTCTCCCCGAAGCACTAAATAAAGAAGGCATGGGCCAGCCATATGTGATAGAAGGGATTGGATATGACTTCACGCCTAAAGTCCTATCGCGAGACAATGGGGTAGTGGATTTCTGGGTCAAGACCTCGGATTCAGATGCATTCTCCGCGGTAAAACAATTGATGCGAGTCGAGGGATTGCTTGTAGGTGGAAGCAGCGGCAGTGCGCTAAGTGGGGCAATGAAATGGTTAAAGAGCGAAGACGGCAAGGCCACTGCAACGAGCGAAGGCGTGAATGTAGTTGTACTCTTACCAGACGGGTAAGTTGCTATTCTTATTGTGCAGCCATTGTGAATGCTCATGCGATGGTGTAGTATTCGAAATTACATGAGCAAGCCCTGGTTCTTAGAGATAGCGACTAATGCAGAGCCCTCACCTCTTGCCCAGCAAATTGCCGGCATCTTGAAACAGGAATCTTAGAGTTACATCAATTAGGATCATCTTCATAGAATCACTCTCGGCCAAGGATGTACCGTACCATAGAGAATATTGATGCCTTGAGACAAAGGGATTTCCTCACCGTGGAGACATTCCGACCTCGCGACCTCTATTGTTTGCCTCGCATTGTTTCACCAACTGATGGGGCAATGCGATGAATGTTAGATGAACAAGCGATCTCGGCCTGATTTGGGCTTTCGCTTGTCGGCCATAAATTAGGAACAATGCGGCGTCCAAGTCATCTGGCGGTCTCTATTGTCCTTTCACCTAGATAAAAGTCCGGTCTGTTCATTCAGTCTTTGGTCATTCCTTCACGATCTCCTAGGGATTCACACTCTCTTGAGACCATACTTATTGCGTCTATTTCGCGTCCGGAACGCACTTCACTGTTCCCCATACATTAATCAACATAACCTTACCTCATCCCAGACGAGCCCTCCACACACTCTCACTCTCCATTCACGCCATGTCCGTATCTGATGCTCGTCTTTCTTTCTTGATCACGGACTCCGGGGACGACTCATCCTACCAGTGCGTTTAACTTGTCGCATTGATCAATGCGTCTGAGCTAACCCTCGATGTCTGCTTGTGTAGACCCAGAGCTCCCTCACCGTTCCGCGGACCCACAAAATACTTTGAACGCCGTCTGATTCGTGCTTGGAAAACATTTACACGAGCCACCCGCAAAAACCCACGAAACTCTGTCCTGCCAGAAGGTTTCGTCCTCATGACCAACCGCAGGAAGAGTATTATATATGGTCGGTCGTCATCCAAGATCTACTAGATCTTGTATGGGTCTCTGCCGAGCCTCATTGCTCTTCATGCATGTCATGCGCCTTACACACGGACTTGATATAGTACCAAGGTCACGCCAGCGAACGCCAACATTATTTTTATTCTATTAATTCTGTCAGTCCGGGCTTGAAGCTTGGCGACGTAGCTGGAGCACCGTTTGTCGATCAAAACTGTTTCATGTTGTAGCATCGCAGCTATCCATCAGATGTCCTAAACATACAATACCAATATCTTACATAGAGGATTTTAATCGGACAATCATCATTACGTAATAATGCAAGCTTTTTTGATCGTTTTTTTTTTAATAAGAAGTTGACCCGTAAAACTTTTCTTCTTGATTTCATACTATGGCGCCGTCGTCAAAACCAGCAAAAGGCTCGTCGGGCCAAAAGAAAGAAAAAGTCTTTCACCCCCAATCTAGAAAAGCGGGCCAACTAGTCCGTACGCACATACGAAAAATAAGGCTCGAAGATCTAGCGAAAAAGCGATCCCAGAAACAATCATCTCAAGGTATGTGTCTATGCCAATGTGCTGTGTTGATGCGAAAGAAATCTTCACACAAAGTGTCTGTCTGTCTGTCTGTCTGTCGCTTGTCTGTCCAACAAATCCTGTACCGGATCACTAATTTGCACATCATCCACCGCGCGGGGAACAAAAAAATCACAGTTGATGTATTAAATTTCTTCTTCAACGCTTTACCGCCGGAAGGAGAGCTGTCGCTCGAAGAGCTGCACGTTATCGTGCGTGACATCTGGCTCACACGGCACGATGAGGAACTCGAGCAGGAGAGAGCGGTGAGGCGGAAGGGAAGACCCAAGAGCGCAAAGGAGCAGAAACTGGAAGAGATCAAATTCAAGGAGCTCGAGGAGTACAGAACGGGTTTGGGTACGTTTTTATATTGCCTGCACTCCGGTTTCTGGAGTTGAGCTCATTGACTGATATACTTTCCCGGCCGTTAGAGATACCTGATCTCATGCACGAAATAAACGTCGAGCTGTTTCGAAAATGGGATCAGAAGCAAACTGGGTATCTTCAGCTGCTGCGATTCGTCAGAATATCTAGCAGCGATCCTGACAACGCAGTTCTGTCCCGCCCTGGGAAGCATCCACTTTTGATATCAGATCCTGTACCAATCAGCCGAAACAAGACGATGGTCACAGATGGCTTGGTCTCTGCACCATTATTACCGGGCACAATGATGACAACAGATGGATGAGAGCAATAGAGGGCTAGGAGTAAAATCACAGTATTATAATGTCAATAACAAATCTACTATCGACATAACGAGCTATCTTCGATGCCAACTCAACTCTCACGTAGAAGGATATACGACCTCGAACCTACCATCCATATACAGCGTTGGACCAGGTTCCGGCTTGGGCAGTTTTGGCGTATCAAGCTCCCATTCCCTCTTCAATCGATTAAAAACCGTCCTAAAGCTTGACAAAGCGCCCTTCTCCTGTACAAATCGCAAAGCTACCGCATAGCCAGCAACAGTTTGCGCGTCATTGGCTTTATACAGCTCCACTCGAAACCTGACTGCCTTCACCGGTCCTAATATTGCAGCGGGGTCCTTCGCCTCCTCTAGACGACATTTCAACACACCCAAATCGTCTGAATGCGGCACGGCAACACGTACACCCATCACTTCTAACAGTCTTCGGCACTCCTTCCGTGTGCCAGCCACGTCGCTCATCGATAATAAATGAAAAGCAACAGGCTTAAAGCGGAATAGAGTCCCGAACCAACCTCTCCTAGGTGGAGAATCGTTGACGTTGAAAGAGTTGTCCGATAGTACAGGCGAAGCCGGGTTCACTCCATTAGTACTCCTCTTTCTTTGTAGCTTGCTTTCCACTGTCGGCTCTAAGATATGAACCTTCCTTCCTTTCCTCACGTTGACATCATTTTTTTTCTTCATTGATGATTTCTTTTTGCCAAACGGAGCTTGCGGACCGTGGATCACAGGGCTGTTTTCCTTCTCTTTTTCGGAGGCAGTGTGCAGAGTAGCACGACGAATGGTCAAGGGCTCCACCTTCGATATCCCCAAACCAAAGATATTACTGATGGGTGAAAGCAAGCCATCATTTTTATCCCTGAGACTCGGTGTATGTTCTGGATAGACGTATTCATAGGGATGCCCAGATTCCATAGTAACTGGAGTAGGCAGAGAAGGGGTACGTGGACTGGCCGTGACCAAAGCTGCAGTACCAAGATGTCCAGGCATCGGTGTCCAAGTTGAATTAGGAGTGTGAGCAGGTGACATGCTGTTAGCTCTAAGTTGCATCACATTCAAGTGGTCGGCTACCTGCTGAAAAAATTGTTGTATTCTCTCGTCCTGTACATCGGGCACGTTTAGGGGTGGAAGATTCAGTGCCTCCCACATAGGCGACGCAGGTGAGAATGGCGACGAAACAGGTGAAGGCGAAGAACTCGACGGAGGTGAGACTGAGTCAAGATGTTTGTCAGGGGAAGGCGATGGTGAGGGTAGATGGAGCATGATTTCTGGAACAGGTTGTTGCGACCGTAAGATCGTGTACGGTTGTCGATGATCGGTGCGCAGTTTTTTAGCTCGTTCCGGTGTCGGAGGACCAGGACGTGGAGGAGGATCCACTGGCGAGCGAGGACGTCCAACATTCGATGGATGTCGCTGATGTAGTCTTGGCGACTGTCCCAAACTATCGTCTTCTTCGTCATAATCCTCAAGACGTCGCGCTCGATACTGAACCAGAAGATGATAGACCCCTTTCTCCCATGTCTGATCATCATTTGTGAGCTTTTCGATAATCTCATGATCAGGGGTTTCATGCCACAGCGTACGAAGATTTGCGAGCACGTCTGAGTCAATGTCAGAAACATCAGCAACGGGACGTGCAATCTCGTCAAGATTGGGGACATTGTCAATGACACGTTTCACAGGTCGTGATGTATAGAATGGATGTTCCAAGATCTCCGGAATTGTTATACGCTTCTTCACGTCCTTCTCGAGCATTCTTGATATAAGATGTCTTGCCTGCCGCTCAATGTGTTGGGGCATATCAAACTTGCCGACTTTGACCTTGTCAAGCAGAGCGCCTAGGTCATCATCATCGAAAGGAAGTCTGCCCGCTAGTAACGCAAAGAGAATAATACCGCAAGACCAGATGTCTGAAGTAGAACCATCGTATGGCATCCCCATTACCACTTCGGGTGCAGCATAATGAGGACTACCGCAAGCCGTTTTGAGCAATCCATTACTACCGTTCCAAGCAGCCATGCCGAAGTCAGCGACTTTGATATTTTTGTGTTTGTCAAGCAGGAGGTTTTCTGGTTTCAGGTCTCTATGTGCGATGTTGAACCGGTGGCAGTAGTCGATAGCAGAGATTATTTGCTGGAAGTAGGCCAGAGCTTCAGAAGAAGAAAGTCTTCCCTTTTCACAGATGTAATCGAAAAGTTCGCCACCTTCCACATATTCCAGGATGAGATAAAGTTCAGAAGATGTCTCCCAAACATCATAAAGTCGCATGATGTTGGGATGTTCGATAAGCTTCATGATAACAATCTCGCGTTCTATACCTAGAAGAATACGTTCCGCATCCTGTTCAAGACCATCAAGCGACATTCGCGAGTTCACGAGCACACTCTTAGAAACGATCTTGACCGCAGCGTATTGTTTAGTCTTGGTGTGGCGTGCAATTCGGACACGACCTGAATGAGGAAACTTATGTCACTAGCGGAAAATAAAAATAATGACAGATACGCACCTGAACTTCCCTTGCCGATAGTCCTCCCAATCTTCCAGAGACCGATCATGGTGGGGTCATGGGTCTTCCTCCGGCGAGAGATGGAGACGTAGGACTCGCCAGTCATGTTTATAAATAGTTTGCTGACTCTAGTATGTGGAATAACTTCAAAGCCGCCTGCGGAACAAGAAGAATAGGATGTGAAGATTCTGTCGCAGACCAACCAAGTTGAGATTCTTGATAAGTGATTATGGTCACAAACACGACACGGTCATGTTTCTGCGTCACAATTACGATCACTCTCCAGGCTGAGCAGTGATGCAACCTACGCCAGCGCCCACTTCCCCTGCGAGATCTCCACTGGGATCTAGGAGTGAAGATGAATCTTTTTCTCAAATGAATTGCCAGGCGCCTCCTCAAAACACGGACAGCGCCCCGTTCTCTGTTCTTGTAGGCTTGTTTGAGAAACTTCAAACAGAGAGAAAGCCAGATAAACGACGAAAACTGCTGGATGGATGGTTCAATGTGCGCCTCCAACATGTCGTGATTTCTGTTAACAACTCAGGTCCTATTAAATAATAGCATTGGCGTGATGAGAAAGGGCACGATTTATTCCCAGTTTTGCGCCTTATCTTGCCGCAGGCACGTCTTGTTACCTCTTTATAAATCTACTTATCAATGCAGCAATACAGAAAGACAAAGAACGCTCAGTGTATGGATTAAAAGAGAAAAATCTGGCAAAATCGTACATCAAATTAATACCTCTTGGAATGAAAGATCCTGATGCTGTTCGTCTTGTGAACTGGAAGAGACCGACTGACAAAGAAGTGTGTACGAACCGTTTCCGATAGATCAGCGAGTAATCTTTCCTTCAGAAAACTTCAGGGGATTTCTCGTCTGTTCTGTATGATGTCGTCAGCAAACGATCCTCGGTTGTCCAAGGTTCATTATCAATCGATGATGTTAATGAAGTCTTGGATTCCCTAGCAGACAGCATGGGAAAGCAAGATAAACAATCGAAAATTCTTCAGCGTGTCTACAATCGTGCGACCCCTGACGAACAGAGGTGGATTGTTCGCATTGTCCTTAAAGGTAAGTTCTCCCCTACTTGTCCCACGCAATCAAATCTAACGATGTGTCCCTGAAGATATGAACATATCAGTGAAGGAGACAACTGTGTTCTCTGTTTTTCATCCTGATGCGCAGGATTTGTATAACACATGCTCAGATCTTAGAAAAGTAGCATGGACGCTTTGGGATACCGCTTGGAGACTGAGAGAGGAAGTAAGGTTTCTTGCACCACCATTTGGGAGTCATAAAGTGACTTTGTTTCTCAGGATAAGGCCGTGCAGTTATTCCGAGCTTTTGCTCCTATGTTGTGCAAGCGCCCGACAAGGACTATCGAGGAATCCGTGAAGGAAATGCAAGGCAAGACCTTCATCATTGAAGAAAAGCTTGATGGGGAAAGGATGCAGCTACATAAACGAGGGAATGAATATTTCTACTGTTCCCGGTAACTCGAATCCTTGAACGCGGAATCCATTTGTTGATGTGTTTACAGGAAAGGCAAAGATTATACATATCTGTACGGTAAACATGTTGGGACGGGTAGTATGACTCCATACATTGATTCAGCCTTCGATCCAAGGGTGGAAGAGTGAGGCTCCAAGTTTTTTGGTTACTCCGAGTCCTTATGATCCGCAGGATTATTCTGGACGGGGAAATGTTGGTTTGGGATCCTATAACTGAACGAACTCTCCCCTTTGGTACACTCAAAACTGCTGCGCTTGGTACGTGATATTTGTAACCGATACGGATCTTCCTTATACGCGTGTCAGATAAATCAAAGACGGAACACAACCCCCGTCCCTGTTGTAAGCATTCTTCCTATATTTCGCGCTCGCTTTCACAAATTCCGCAAATAGTCAAAGTATTCGATCTCCTTTACTTGAACGGTCAACCACTTTTGCAGAAATCTTGTAAATTTCGAAAACGCAATCTTCGCTCATGTATACGTGAAATCCAAGGCCGAATTGGGTTTGTTACAGAATATCAAGGCTCGACAGCTAGAGATGTTCGACAACGAATGGAAGATGTCATGGATGCTAGAGGCGAAGGACTGGTAATCAAACACCCCGATGCAGAGTATGTCCTAAATGGTAGAAATAAAGATTGGATTAAGGTGTGCCTTACCTGGATCTCGTATGTGGCCGATCTCACTACTTTCTAGGTCAAACCAGAATACATGGTATGTCAGCTAGATTATTTTCTCAAGTTCCGGCTCATACATGTACAGGACAACATGGGTGAAACTGTAGATGTATTGGTTGTTGGTCAGTGTAATTTTTGATAAATATTGACTGAAGATTTACTATTCAATGCCTTAGCCGCCAATTATGGAACCCGCAAGAGAGCTGGTGGCGCTTCCACTCTTATCTGTGCCGTAATAGATGATCGTCACCCAGGAACAGATGATGATGAACCCAGGTATACTTTTGCGTTCGTGTTGGTCTCGCATGCCAATGATTCATGATTTGATCACACAGATACTCGTCTTTTGTTCGCATAGGCACAGGCTTGTCTTACGCTGACTACATTTGGATCCGATCGAAACCTTGGAAAGAGTGGGATCGCAAGCATCCCCCTTCATTTTTCCAGACCGCTCCTAAAGGGTCTGATGACAAGGGAGATATCTATCTTGATCCAGAGGAGTTCGTATTTGGACACCATCTTTTCCCGCCGACGAGACTAACAATTCGAACAGCTCCTTCATTCTCAGAGTCAAGGCAGCCGAGATTTGTCCTTCAGGTAGTTTTCTGTTTGATCGAGGATCCACCACCGCTCAATGTAGTTCCAGAACAATACCATGTTGGATTCACCATGCGCTTTCCAAGAGCTATTGATATCCGCGAGGATCTAGCTATTTCGGATTGTATGACTGCGTCAGGTAGTCCAAATACCCACCTGAGTCATTCTCGTGGACTGATTTGATGATGTAGCTGTCATGGAGTGCGTCCGGTCAACACACAAGAGAAAGTCGTCAGTTGATGATCCCAAGTTAGTGTCCTGTGTATTTATTCATTCACTCTACTCAGAGTCCATTAAGACAGGCCAAGAAAAAACGTAAAACAACAGCAAAGGTCAGTCGTATAAGTGTAGCCTTGAGATTGCTATAACGGCTACATACAGGCGTTAATGATGCCCGAGTTCTCTGGTATCAATCTGAACGACGTGGTCGTCGAATCTGATATTTTTGAGGGGATACAGTTTTGTGTGTAACGTACACTTTTATGCAGATCTATGCTAATATAGGCCTTCAGTAATTTCTCCAGACCCTAAATCACGAACGCAAGTGGAAGACAAGGAGCAATTGATGAAACTGTGCGTCCTGAGCTACTTAATTTCTGTCTCTTGTTTTTAACGTGATGCCCTTCATTGTTTAGCGTGAAGGCCAACGGAGGGACTACAGTGCAGATAGCGAGGAACCAGCCTTCTCTATACGTTATATACGGAGGTTCAACTACTCGTAAGCATTGATTTCTGGTTGTTTCGTCTAGACTTATTTATGTGCAGCTCCTGACATAAAACGCATTATCAATAAAACCAATTTTGATATTCTCAAGCCCCAGTGGGTCTTTGATTGTGTCGCTAATGGAGAACTTGTACCTTTGAAGAAGAAGTGTGTCTCTCTGTCCACTCATGTATACTCCCTTACATGACTCGTTATTATATAGGTATTTCTTCCATGCTACTGCTCAACGTGAAGGAGACGATGATTACAACCTTGACGGGGAAGATGAAGACGAAGACGGCAAAGAAAAGACCATTGAATCTATGCAAGTTGTCGACGAGGACGAGGCAAAACAGGCAGTCTCTGGGTTTGACGAGAAAGTATTGCAAGAAGTAGATCCTGCGCATGCACATTGGCTAAAGGCTACTGACGATGCTGAAAGCATATCTCGTGAGGTCCTGAGCGGTTCTGAGACCGAAACAGATCAAGACTCGGACAATGCAGATGTCGGTAATGCAGGGGATGCGGAGGTCGATGACGATGATTGGTTCGAGGTACCCCCAAAACAAGTTGCATCTAGCTCTTCAACTTCAACGACGACTCAGCAAGTATGTAAAATTTGTTTCATTGACTTGAACGGATAAATACATATTCGTGACAGATGGTGAATATCAAACAAGAAATGTCGCCTTCGCCAAGAGAATACAATCATACTAACACTGTTCAACCGGGAACAGCAACCGATGCTAAAATGGGTGAAGATGACAATGCGATGGAATACGACCAGGACTTGATCTTCAAACATCTGTATGAGGCTTTTTCACTACCACCATTTATTAACTTTGCTTCGTCCTTCGTAGATGTTTCTATCTTGACTCGCCGGAGAACGCTCGAAAGCATGGCATGAGCGTAAAATCCAAACACGAAACAGACTTGGTCAAGGAGCAAGTGCTCATTCCTCTCGTGAGACACGCTTACCGAGCGATAGAATAGGTTCTCCGAACTCTCAGCTCTCATAATCGAAAACGGAGGTCGTGTTGTTGACCTTGATGAGCCAAAGCTGACCCACATTGTCATTGACAAGCGGGACGATAGCAGGAGATTGGAGCTCATGAAGCGTACTTCAAAGTCAGCTTCTTATCTGTATCTGCGATCTCCGAGCGGCTTATAAATATATTTTCAACAGACCGAAACGGCGTAATATCGTCATCAGCGAATTCATCCAAGCTTGTCTTGACGAAGATACATTACTTGATGAAGATGGTGCGTGGGTTATTCTTCGAGTTTGCGCCATTTTTTTATATCCATTTATAGAATTCGCACCATAAGATTCGCTCGGTAGCAATAACGGCAGTAAACCACAATGATTTGGGGAATGCATCTGATTCTACATGTACAATACCACCCAATGGTCTAAGAAAAGATATCGATGCAAGACATGTTTAACCATAAGTGAACAAATACAAAGGAGAATAGACTAGATAGAGCGAAAGGTAAGAGGGTGGCTGTTTACCTAACAACGATACACCTACTAAAACAAAAGCCAGATAGCAATAAGATAAGCGAATATTACCAATGAGACCATTTCCCTGGGCTGGGGATGCTTGGACTTTCGTAGAGTAGACCTTTGGTCTTATCGAATAAGCCAACAGGGCTGCTGAATTTGTCCTCGTCACCAAACCGTTTCAATTCCTCATCTAAGAGAGCTCCAGGATCGTGGGGATCAAAAATTGCTCTGGAAGGAGTGCGGAAGGGAGAATCTCCAGCAAACTGGAAAGCGAGTTTCCTTGGGGTGATGGGAGGATATAGTTGATGTTGCTGCGAAGTGTTCGACTTGCGCGAAGGTGTACGAGCAAGCTCCAGATCGCGACTGTGCATGTAAGTGGCGAAGGGGGGAGGATCTAGATGAGTCTTATAGTGAACCAAACTAGGCGACGGGCTCATCTTCAACCCTTTGTAAGATAGTGGTGTAAGAGCGGCAGACATGTGTAAAGTCGATGAGGTTCGTGTCCGAGGGGGAGTACATGGCCTCAGGGGTATATTAGACGGGTTGCTTGTAGCGAGGGGCGATCTCGGATCTATATCTGGTAGCTTTGAGATAGTGCTAGATGGCGATCCACATTTCTGCTCACAATTACAAATCAATATTTGAAAATTTGAAATGATGTGACAGTGATCGGTTTACCTTTGTGCAAACTTTGTCCTTTATCCAAGCAGGTAGAAGCTTCTTGTCCTGTTTAGCCCGCGCCAGCAGAGTGACATTGGGTTCTAGAGCTTCTATAGTGGGTAGGGCATCATTGGAATCGACATTCATGATGCGAGGGTTGCCTTCCGCGTCTGTGCTTTGAAAGCTAGTGTCTCGCGAAGCAAGTGGCGGGCTAGAAGAAGAACTGAAATTCGGGGTAAGGTCAGGAACCAATGATGCAGAAGACGCGGATGGAATGGGTGACTTTGACGGAGTGGTGTTGGTAGGTTCATTGGGAGGCTGCAAGGATGCGTGCATCGTTGCAGGTGTAGGCGAATTACATGGAGGGGGGAGCAACGAAATGAATCTATCTGTGCGAGGCTCACTGTAGGAATATGATGCGTAGTATGGTTGGAGGTGAGGGTTAGAATGCAAACGGGGAAGCATCTGTCGTGATTGGAAGGGCAATGTTGGAGTTGGGGACTCTTCTCTTAGTCTCTTTGCCGTTGGGCCAATCGTGCTCTCCGCCTTCCGTTTCGCAGGGGCAGGTTTAGATTTACGTCGATTCATATCTGCGCACAACTTTCTATCGAACCCACCATTCGCAAAACATGGCAAGTCCTGATCCCATATTGCCCACTGAGACTTGTTGGCACCCCTCAACACTTTCCGGAATACAACAGTCGTGCTCAGCACATGACGGATAGAGTTCATCCATGTCTGGTCAGAGCGCTTAAAATATGGGTAGACAACAGAAATCCACTCATAAATATGTTGAAGACAGAGACGATGGTCTTTTGAGGACAAGATCGCCTGCCCAACGAGCGCTGCATAAGAAAGCTCTGGTTTCTCATCTGGGTATGGGCCTGGTGGGATAGTATAAGGAGGATCTCCGTCATCGTCAATAGGAGGACCAGGAGAAGAGACAGTATTGAAAATAAGAGGCGATGAACTTCTATGAGGAGAAGAGGGTGGCGGAGAAGAAGGCGGAAGCGCTGTGGAGTCTTCCTTCGTGGTTGCAGTCTCCTGAACTCAGATGGGAACCACTAATGGTATAGACGTTCAGAACACGTACATATTGATTATGTCCATATTTGTACTGTGATCTATGACGGGGATGAGGGTAACAAGGCCCTGTTTGAGCCTAGACAGAGGTTAGACTTGACTAGAATGGGGTATCTTTGAGTATCAGACCTGTTGAATAGTTTCGTGCGATGAAGAAGCTGTTCCCACACCACGTGAGCGCGAAAAGACGCGTGGTTGAGTAGGGTAATCGAGACTGCCTGCAGAATGGGATGGAGTAGGAGAATGGGGTATAGCTACGGTTTTCTCTTTTCTTACACGCTTTTCTTTGCGATTAAGCTTGCTCTTCCGTTCAATAACTGCTTCCATACTATCCATCCGATAGGATATGTGTGAGTGTGCAGTTTCTGACTTGACAGGGGTATGAGGAAGTGGTGGAGTTGACGCGTTGGCGAAGGAGGAAGCGCGTGACCCTGACGGGTACGCAGCAGGTGTTCCACTGGTAGGCCCTTCAGACCAGTTCTGGTCCAAGATACGCGAGAAACTGGCGTTTTCCGCGGTGAGGAATTCACGCATGTGAGAACTATGTCGCTGGAGATCCTCCCTTGTCATGCCAAGATGCTTTAAAAGTTGGGCTATAGGAGAACTTGGAGTATCATGTGAGCTGTTGTCGGCCATGACTGCAGATCACAATTGGGGGAGGACAGTTACAGAAATGAAATGGGAAAAATATGATGAGCGCTATCAGAGCACGTTACATCATGTGACTCAATTGTCACACTTCAATCTAGTACGACTACCGCTTCGGTTCAGGACATGGTGTACCATAATCTCAAAGGCTCGTCACCGCTTCATTCCAAATGGAATCAATATTGATTTCTTTTGCAGCCCTAATCAAGGGCATCAGGGCCTGCAAGGTACTCCGAATGATCCAAGATGTCGAATAGTCGATAATAACGAATGTCACCTACAGACAGTTGCTGATGAACGTGCTCTCATCAAGCAAGAGTCGGCTGCTATACGAACTTCTTTCAAGGAAGAAGACACATACATGCGCTACAACAATGTCGCCAAACTGCTTTATATACACATGCTCGGGTCGGAAGCTCACTTTGGTCAAATGGAGTGTCTTAAGCTCGTTGCAAGTCCTAGATTTGCGGACAAACGTTTAGGATACCTGGGAATTATGCTTCTTCTCGACGAAAGCCAGGAAGTTCTTACCCTCGTCACTAATTCCCTTAAGAAGTCTGTTTTACCGCTTGTCGTCAAATCAGAGTTATGCTCACCCGTTCTCGGTTCAGCGATATGAATCATTCCAACATGTATGCCGTAGGCCTGGCGCTGTGTACATTTGCCAACATCGCTTCGGAGGAAATGTCCCGGGATTTAGCGAATGAAATTGAAAAGCTTCTTGGATCGAGTAATACCTACATCAGGAAAAAGGTTCGATACATCTTTCTATGATTTACTGTATCGGCCACGACTTTATTTGCAGGCGGCTCTTTGCGCTCTCCGGGTTATCAGGAAGGTACCAGACTTGACTGATCATTTTGTCGCTAAGGCAAAAAATTTGCTTGCTGACCGCAATCATGGTGTTTTACTATCTTCCATAACTCTCATGTATGAAATGTGCCAAACGGACGAGAATGTCTTAAACGAATTCAGAAGCGTGAGTTGGAGCGTTGTTCACGTAGACTTTCGACTGATAGACTTCCTCCAGGCGGTTCCTGTTCTTGTGCGGCATCTAAAGTCGCTAGTTACTACCGGATACAGCCCCGAACATGATGTGGCTGGTATTACCGATCCTTTCCTCCAGGTTAAAATACTTCGACTTCTGCGGATTATCGGCAAAGGAGATGCTCAAGCGAGCGAAACTATGAATGATATTCTTGCTCAGGTATGTGCACAAGTTTTTTACGGAGTAAAGCACCATGCACACTAGATCTTTCTAGGTCGCGACGAACACAGATTCTACTAAAAACGTTGGAAACTCTATTCTCTACGAGACAGTTTCAACTGTTCTGGATATCGAAGCAGACAGTGGCTTGCGAGTGATGGCTATCAATATCCTCGGAAAATTCCTCAGCAATAAAGACAACAATATCCGGTTTGTGCAGATAATTTTTACCCTGGTGCAAATAAAGTCAACGAATTCTAGATATGTCGCTCTGAACACGTTAAATAAAGTAGTTTCCATGGACACCAGCGCAGTGCAGCGACATCGGAATATAATTCTAGATTGTCTTCGTGATGGGGATATTTCCATTCGACGCCGAGCTCTAGAACTATCTTACGCCTTGATCAATGAATCCAATGTGCGGATACTTATCAGGGAACTCTTGGCATTCCTCGAGGTTGCCGATAACGAGTTCAAATCGGGAATGACGACACAAATTTGTTTAGCTGCAGAACGTTTTGCGCCGAACAAGCGATGGCATATTGACACTGTCCTCCGGGTGCTGAAGCTTGTAAGCTATTTCATGTGCAACCAGACCCTTTTCCTAATTTTGTCTCAGGCAGGCAACTTTGTTCGCGAGGAAATACTTTCGGCATTTATTCGTTTGGTCGCTCACACGCCTGAGTTGCAACCTTATACCGCTTCCAAACTGTTTACAGCCCTCAAATTGGACATATCGCAAGAATCACTTACTCTAGCAGCCACGTGGGTCATCGGTGAATACAGCGAAGTATTACTACAAGGAGGACTCGTTGACGAGGAGAACCCAAAGCCTGTATAATCATTTTCATACCCGAGCTTCAACACGGTCATTTGATTTATTTTTCGCAGATTAACGATTCAGAAGTTGTCGACCTGATTACGTCAATTTTGGATTCCCCCTACGCTAACTATTTGACGCGTCAGTTTGTCCTGGCCGCAATTACGAAAATGTCGTCAAGGCCAACTACAACACCCGGGCAACAAGAGCGCATTGCAACTCTTCTAGCGAGCTACTCTACCAACCCAGACTTGGAAATCCAACAGCGTGCTGTTGAATTTGCTAATCTGTTTGCCCTAGGAGAGGTACGCGCCGGAGTTTTGGAGCGTATGCCCGCTCCGGAACTCAAGACAACTGTTTTAGGTTACGGTAGGTTATGCGTATCATAATCGCCTGCCTTTGAAACTTACTCAACACGATTAGTGAGCGAGAATAAGCCTGTGGGATCGGTACAGCCGAGCGATCTCATTGGAATGGATGACTCGCCTGCCACTGGTTCCTCGTCTAACGGACCGCGGCCTGTAGAGACAGTAACAACAGGTGCCGAGGATCTCTTGGAACAAATTTTTGGCAATTCTTCTGCGAGTTCACCGTCCCCGACGTCATCTGTACCGCCAGCTCAGCCTCGGAATACCATTGAAGACATTATTGGACTATTTTCTGCCAATCCGGCACCTGTACAAGTGCAGTCAGTCTCATCCTCCGCATCTCCTATTACACAAGCATCTCCTTCCTTCTCACTGCCTCAAACCCAATCACCGCCTATCCCGCAGCAGCAACCGGCGCCGCCACGTTTAACATCCTACACGGCATATGACAAGAACCAGCTGAAAATAACGTTGACCCCTCAGACATCTGCCGCACGTCCAGGCCTTGTCAATATTCTAGCCCGATTCCAAGTTTCAGGTACAAGCCCTGCGAATGGTGTGAATTTTCAGGCAGCGGTGCCCAAGGTTCGTCGTTCCGTTGTGCCACGAGCGTGTCATCTCTGTAAGCTTTTTGTTGAATATTAGTCTCAACAATTGCAAATGTTCCCCATAACCAATACCAACATCAACCCAGGAAGCACCGAGACGCAACAAATGCGAGTCATGGCACCCGTTGGAGTGTGTTATTTTTTTCTACTTGTCTGATGAACCATTGTTGATCAGGTTTCTCGTTTTTAGAGCAATGTGCGACTGCGACTGCGCATATCGTACACTGTCGGTGTGCAACAGATTCAAGATCAGGTAGATTTTTCCGGATTCCCTCTAAACTTGACGACGGGTGGCGCCCAATGATCTGTTCACAAGCTTCATTAGTTCATCACTTAGACTACTTCCCCTTGTCTACGAGTAGTTGGGTAATTTAAAGAAGCAATGTATATTGGTACACAGTATAATAGAGGGGTAAATACAACATAGCGCTCCTACATTTTAGACAAACATCTGCAAGGGATGTCTATCATATACGTTTTGTCCCTCGCTGAGCTCTCCTAGATCCGGATAGAAAGGAACGAGAGCATCAGATGCACCCAAGTAGAGTGAATTGTAAATACGCCAGTAGACCTAGAAAGTACGATTAGCAATAAATCAATGTGAATGACAATAGATGATACGCTCACTTCTCGGACTTTCCGTGCCGGATGGAACAAGCCTTGAAGGACATAACTTAGCAGGATTCCAGGACCCAAAGTCACGCGCATCGCCTCGATCGCATCCATGACCGCGCCAATGACGTGAGGTGAAGTCTCAAAGCAATTTGGCCAAACAAGGTTCATAAGATGGAGCATAGAATCTTCACAACCGAGACCCGCAACGCCAAGAGCCAAATGTTTGACGATAGTGCTAGCAGTCTGTCTATGAACAAGATCGCGATCTGTGAGCGCGTCTTCTAACATGGTGACTACTGAATCAGCATAGTACGCGGATTGTGGTCCGACATACTCGAAGACGAAGGACAAGGCTTTCAGACAGCCCGTCCTTACATTCAGCTCGGCAGTTCGGTATTCGTTTAGGATAGCTGGAATGCACGTGAAGGCTGGAAGCATCTTCATTAATGACGATGAAATGCGAACATAACTCGAGTACTCACGACCACAAGTCTCGGCCACAATAGCTATAGCAACGGTACTGCAGACACGACTCTGACGTTCTTGCACGCGCAAGTTCGTTAACAACACCTGTAATACATCTTGAGGACCCAAACTTTTGGCGATATAACCAAACGAGTTGACAGCGGCACGTCGAATAGCTTTCTTGTGTGCTTTGAGTAGATCAAGTAGCTCAAAACAAATACGCATCCATTCTCGAGCTGGCACATACTCTGCACCACGATCGGCTATGACAAGCGATGATTAGAAATTGGAGATGTTCACTAGTGAGGACGTACCAATACGACCAATTAAGTTGATGGTAGCCTCCTGCACTTTTTCGTGCCTGTTACGGAGAATAGGGGTCATACGAGGCACTAAGGAGGTCGCTGATCAGCATGCAACTATCGGTATTCAAAGCAAGACTCACAGAGGTCTTTGACGGGTGGGTTCATCTGTGTCATACCAACTACGTTCGCAATGGCACCTTCAGCAGCAATAATGCTCCCGAGGGTATCCGGATACTCTTCACCAAGTTGTTCGAACAAAACCAAACCCAACTTATTCAATAGCTGGTCCTCCCCACACTGTTTGATGACGACAGCTAGCCTCGATGTTAGGTCAGCAGCTTGTTGCCGGACTTTCGCGCTCTTGTTATTCAAACGCCAAAGTATGGTAGAGACAATTTGGGTCAGATAAGGCTTGACACGGATGCCTCGAGAGAAAGGTCAGAAAGATACATAGATCAGATAATGAGATACTCACCTAGTGCATTAACCACTGTGCCGAAACCGTCCAACATGACTTGATCTTCCGTGGTCTGTTCTTGGAAAGAATAGATGATACCGTCTACCAAGCGTACTTCAAGACGCTCGTCAATATCGGAGGCTCCCAGAGAAGCTACGACCTTCGTAATCGTCTCCATCACCATCTTTCGATAGGGCTCTGCTTCATCTTTCAATTCATTGACTATCCGACCAACTATCTCAGCAACACCAGCTTTTTGAGCGAGTTCCACAGTTGTCTCAACCACTTGTCTGTAGTTTCTTCTGTCCAAGGCCATTCGCCGTACCCAGAACGCTTTGAAGAAGTCGGGAAGAATATCCTGCTTGATGTATGCAGCAGTAACTCCTTCGGTGGCGGCACATTGTTGTACGACTTTGAGGACAATCTTCTTCATTTCTTCATCCGAAGTTTGAAACTCTCGAATAAGGATTATGGTGACTTCCTTGATGTAATAAGATACATACTCGGGGTCCATGAGGGGCAGAATGAAGCCAATGGCCTTCAAAAAGGCTGCCAGACTCTTTCCACGGTGCAGACGGATACCATACCACAAAGGTTTCAGTACGTTGTCGAAAGATTCGATACCGTAGGGCGCGGAAGCCTCGGCAAGAGCTGCGAGGGCTAAAGCTGTCATAGTCCTGACTTTTTGTTGTTCATCCTGGAGACCATGGGCGATACAGTCCACAAGGTTTCGAAGGTGAGGTAACACAGCACATCCCATCATAATGGCGATCTGTTGTATAATTCGGATGCCTGTGTGTCGTGCTTGCCATGACTTTTTGCTCCGGCACACGGCCTTCAAAAAGGGTAGAAGGGATGGGATTCCGAGAGCGGACGCGACAACCGAGAACGCACGAGCGGTGGTATTCCGAACGTACTCATCCGCGTGATCAATGTCCGGTCGCATTGTTGAGATCATGTGCGCTAAACCAGCAGCTTTTGATAAGTTTGAGATGATTTCACGACCTTCGACACGAGCATAATAGTCTTCGTCGATTAGAAGAGGTTCAATAACGACCAAGATCTTGTGGACATAGGGCCGGACCAGATCATCGAGCTTGTACAAAACACGGTCAATGACTTTTACGAGCAAGTGACGTTCCTGGTCTTCGAGGGTACGTTCCATTAACAGTGGGAGGATCTTATCAAACAGTGGTCCGGCACCGAATTCACGAGCTTTGTCGGTAATTTGTCTGAGAGCAGTCTTGCGTACTGGAGGTGTGCCATTTTTGATTTTCAACAGTAGTCGCATAATTTTCCTCTCCTTCATCTCATCCACGGACAATTGAGTCTCGTCTTCTTCTTTCAAGATTTTCGCAAAATACTGCGCGTCCTCAGCCTTGAAGAAAGCCAAGTTTCCAACACCTGGAATCTCCGTAGGAAGTTCTGGAGCAAGACCTGCTGCTGCTGCGACTGCGGCAGCATCGGAACCCTCTTTGATATCAAAGCCACCGACGCTACTGACGGGTGTGGCCATGAGTTTTCTCGGAGCGACCATGGGTGCATAGCCGGGAGGCGGGGTAACGATCGCGTAACCCGTGGAAGGAAGAATGGCATCGAGCTCTTCCTCAGTTAGATAACGGTTGTGTTTGTCATCCTGCATGAAACCGGGCGCATTCATTATGATAGGTACCATGGGAGTGTCGGAGGGAATGCTGTGGGGAGTTTGATCCCAGCGAGACCGCTTTGGAGTTTCAGCAACGTTGGTGACATCAGCAGGTGTTGCGTCCCATCTTGATCGACGCTTCTTGGGAGTAGAGTCAAGAGCTTCTTTAGACCATTCCCCCGAATCCTCCTTGTTTGCGTCAACATTCTCATCTGCTGGTTCTGCGACGTCCCATCTTCGCTTACGCTTGGTTCCTGCTGTAGCAGCAGCAGCCAATTCCTTCACGGCTTCCCTAATTTCTGCCCGTGGTGGCGTCCTATCCAAGTCCATCTTGCTGATACCCTCTTCCCTATCTTTCTTCTCCTTTTCCTCGATGATCTTTCTGACCCTCAACTCCTCCTTCTCCAGCATCTGCAGCTTCATAGCATCCTTATAACCACCCTCAACCTCTGCACCATCTTCACTTTGCTTGAACGCGTCGGCACTTTCATTTGCTACTCGGCCAAATCGTCGGTTATGATAGTCACTCTGACGAGCAGCGATTTGGCGCTTTGAGGCTGTTTCGGCAAATGGGTCGATATCCTCCTCTTCAGCAAGTTCAGCAAACTCCTGAAGAACCTCTTTCGGAGCAGTAAAGGAGTCCACAAGTCTGGGAGAAGATGGCGCAGACATGATTGCTTGGATGACCAAGGTAATAAGGATGAGAGAAAAGAAGAAGCCACTAATTAAATCGCCGATCCAAATGTTTAGCTGTTCTCCGATCTTTGCAGACAGTCCCACGGCTCATACACATGATCTTTAATCTACATACTGCTGTTAGTAAGTAGTGTCTAATTTCCGTTGACCGCTGGTTTCGCGTTCATAGCCGTGCTCTCTCTCCGTAGTTCTTGGATAACTGCCTGTGCAAAACCTTGTCAGACTAAACCTTTCTCAGGCAGGATTCACATTTCACAAGCCAGTCTCGGCCACCAATAGAGGAGTGCATTGACCATCTTTTGGGGACTTACAGCTAAAGCCTGAGGGTTGACGCCACTCTCAATCATCCCTACGCATGTCGCTAGCGTCTCCTTGTCCAACTGCGTGTTCAACAACTGAGAAATATCATACAGTGCTGGTAAGGCTGGTTAGTAAACGAGGCATCGCTAGCTAGGAGTTCAGACCTACT